>JAPYYW010000491.1:0-121488 GCA_030522545.1 Cremastinae sp. A BG-2022a | reverse complement strand
AAATTTCTTTCTAAATGAGTACAGATTAGCCAAAAGTCAATGCGCTCCGCATAATGCACTCTATACCAGTTAATCGATTAGAGGCCTCATGTCTTTTTTGATATAGATAATCATATATTTGAGCAATTCCATCTCAATTCAACGACAATTTGACTATTATCCATTCGACTTTTTTATTTTTTTATTTGTCATTGTAGATGCAAAATAACGTATCTGTTCCAATTTTTAGTCCTCTATCAATTTGTAGACCCCTTTCCGATTGAGTTACGGTATCGTAATAATTGTAGCAGATACGAAACTTCTGTAAGCATTTTAATATTGCTAAAAATTGACATAGACACTTAATTTTGCATCTATAATAACAGATTAAAAAATGTAAAAAATCGAAGGGGTAATCGTCAAATCGATGTTGAATTGAGATTGAATTCCTCATTTAAATAGCATTGTTTACTCAATTCGTTATTTCTTTATCATCAATAATTTATTCCCATTAGTTTATTGTTTTGTTTCTCAATAGTGAGCATGTCATTGACTTTTGTAATTATTTAAATGTTGTCATTTTGAAATATGAATCAGGTCGTTCGAGGGCTCTGCTTCACACAAAAAAATTAGACGATGAGCTGCAACAATTCTGCAGTGACGACGTACTGCAGGACCTGGAAGGATTCTTCGACCACGATTACATCCCGACTTGTTACAAGCGTGCACGTTACGACGTTGATCCCGTTTCAAAATATTCATCGTCAGCATCGGAACACATTGGCGGCACGCTAAATCAGAAGGTCGACTACCCGAGTCCAAAGTTGGCGAGGAAATTTTTCGAACCACCGTTGGACGATGATTGGCCACCGCCGAAACCAGGAATACAGCCGACGACGAAAGTCGTAGATAAGCTAGAAGCCCTTACTAACGAGCTCAAAATTAATATATCCGATTCGGAAGGCACGAGAACGATTCTTCTTAAAGTTCCTCAGGAGCAGTGAGGCTTTATACGTGCTACAACTAAAAATGACGATGATATACAATTCGAGCTACAATTATTGACAAAAAGATGAATTTTTTTAGTATAAAAAGTAAAAAGAATCCTGCCTCCCTCGTGGTACCTCGGGTTGCCTTTCCCTTCCTCCTCCCTCCTTTCTTATCTACTCATCGTTAACTATTTCAATATATCATTGTTTAATATTTTCGTTATCAGTCAGAGAATTAAATATATAAATTGTAAATATTATATCTCGATCTCGAAACAGTAAAATTTAGATATAAATCGTAAGTTTTATCTGTGGATTTCTTATTTAGATTCAATGTGTGTCTATTTTAGATTAGTGATTTTTTATGGCGATTCGCTTGCGAGAATGTGAGAAACGAAAAATAGTATAACACATTTTGAAACGAGTTTTCTCATATAATATTGGACACGAGTTTCGTGTTCTTATAAAAATATTTTATATGCTACTAGCATTTAAAATTCCATTACAAAAAAGCGATAAACTAATACGAAGATGCATGAATATCAAATGAATTTTCTTACCGAATATAATATATGTTTTAAAATGATAGTATTCACGCGTGAACGAAAAGCTGACGAAGGCAGCCGATGAATTAAATTCTTTACGCAAGTCGTATTTACTATTCGCACGAAATCATGTTTTGACACAAAAGCGTTGAAATTCACTTTTCTGCACCTTGTATAACGTGAAATGGGAATTCGGGAAAATCTGATATTTTTACCAACGATCTTGAAAAATTTTTACATGGTTCACGGTCGTTAAGAGTTCATTATCATAAATATATATTTTTAATGAACATACACATTTGTATTACTCATAATATAGTGTTGTTAAAGATATACATTATATACATTGAAATCAGTATGTTCTAATTGAATATCAATGTGAATAATAACTTTCCCAATGTTCGTTCCGGAAAAACGATTGAGCAAAGAATTCTGTGGAAGTTTAATCGGCGCGAATACATCGAAAAAAGAAACAATTAAGACTGTAAATATTATTTGGAAAGAACTGATTAATGATTGTGTAGTTAAATAAAAGTATACACAAATATATAACTATGTTACAAAGTCAAAGTATGAGCCACTTCGAAGATGAAGGGAAGCAATTCATTCTTTCACATTGTAAATCTATCATCACTGGCGAATTGTACTCATGAAATTAGATTTAATATATAACTATTATTGTATATATTATGTGGAATAAGCTTGAATGTTTGATTAGCTTTCGAGCGAGAGCAGTCGCCACTTTGCTTTTTTTGAATGAATACGAACGAGTGATTGTAAGAAGCAAGTTTTCTTATTAACGATTTTTCGATAATGATAAAAGAAGCATTATGTCACCCAACATCAACGTTGAATTATTGTAAAGTTTAAACCAACCGCGCTAATTTACTAGTGTATATATATATATATATATCTTATGAAAAACAAATAAGTAATGGATGGGAGAACACGTTGGTTTTACACACATTCCTGTACAATAAGAACAGGTGTACACAAGACAATAGGGGGAAGTTCTATTTTTGCACATATTAATATAAGAGTTTTATGGTTATGCTTATGAATATCGTATATGTACCGTGTTATATGCGTGTAGTAAAATATTAATTTCTCCAATAAAAATGTAAGCATAGAAGCCATATTAGAAAAGATCAATCTTCAAGCTTTTCTTTTTTCAGTTCCTCTTTTTCTTCGTATCGAATAAGGGGTGCGTTCGACTTGCGTCCGCGGAGCTCACGGTCGTGGTTGAGTACGTTCTTTTGACGCTTCCAGCGCCACGACTTTCACGAGCTCCGCGGACGCAAGTCGAATGCGCCCAAAGCACTTTGCTCTGATCGCGTTCCACTTACCGTCCAAAACGTTCACAAAGTCCCAAGCCGGTGGATGAAACAAAGGCTGTGGGCGATAAGTATAGAATTCGCCTTCTGCGTCTAGATGGAAAGCACCACCCAAAAGCAACGAAGCCAGGCTTCGTCACTGAAATATAGAAACACTGGAACCAATGTGGAAAAGTGGTAGCTGTTCTTCAGACCGTGGTTTGAAGTGATCCGAAACGTGTAGAACTGAACCGCTTGCGTCTGCGCAATAATGAACTGGTACCGAGTGGGGTGTGTTCCTAATTTGCTGCCAGCCTGCCAGTGCGATGCCGCGAAGCACGCTGTGAGCAGCTTAGCGCGCTGTCCCGGCTACTGCGCGTGTAAAAGTTGCACTGCCACAGCGCGCTACGAGCATGTTTGAAATTGCTCGCAGCACTGGCAGCAAAGTAGGAACACGGCCAACCTCGATTGCGTAGACGCAAGCGGTTCAGTTCTACACGTTTCGGATCGCTTTAAACTCAAAAGAACAGAACCAATTCAAAGCACTGGCGTCATTAAATTATATACGCGCGGTTATTTACTAGCTTAGTTGATACGACATCACGATTAAAATTCGGTGGTTTTAGCGAACGTTTCATACTTATACATTTCAGTATTATTTATATACCAAGTTAGTCAAAACACGTTATGATCTTTGGATTAATTTTTGAATAATTCTGTACCGAAGATGCGCGCGCATCATGTGACAAGGATAAAAGTATTTTATCAGTGAGTAGAAGAAGGACAAAGGACCCAATTATCGCTCTTTGTCGCACATGAGCTTCACATATTTGTCGAACAAGGACGGAGGACACCCAACAGCTATCTCTCTCGGCTACGGTGGGAGAGCTATTCTCCTATTGGTATATAATCATTCCAGTGTTTCTATATTTCAGTGTGTTGTACAGAACACACGTGCCTTGAAAAACTTGTTTTACCGGCTGCATGTAAATGTGTTAATTAAAAAAAAAAGTATTTGTACTGATAAGTGAAGAAGTATAATTTCAATTGAGCAGGGCTGCCAGAATTATCAGTAATCAGTGTTCGCAACAGCGCATACTGGCAAAAGACTTTGATCTGACGAACGGTTTGTCGCTCATTCTGTTAATCGCTACTTTCCTAAAGCTAGGTTAACAATGTCGGCTTTATTATCGAAAAAGCTTCTAAGCAAGGTTTGCTTTTTAAAAAAGCTATCGCAAAAAACTTCGGTTCCTTCGCGAAAACTCAATTTACTTGAATATCAGAGCAAAGAATTGCTCAAGGATTGTGGTGTGTCTGTTCAAAATTTTACACTGATCGACGATCTGCAAAAAGCACCCTCAACCCTCGATAAATTTCGTAAGTGCGGAAAACAAAAAATCTTTGCTCCATATTGGGAACGTATCTGTGAAAATAAATTTGAATTCGATTTTAGTTGTTGACGAATATGTTGTCAAGGCACAGGTATTAGCCGGAGGAAGAGGCAAAGGTTGGTTTGACAATGGCTTTAAAGGAGGCGTTCATCTTACCAAGGAGTAAGTTCACATTTTTTAATTATATTTTTTATGATATTTTGGAGAAAAAAGAAAAAAATATATATATTTAGTTATTTATTTATTTATTTATTTTCTTTACATAAATTTCAGTCCAAAAGCTGTTCTGGATATTGTAAAACATATGTTAGGTCACCGATTGATAACAAAACAAACTCAAAAGGATGGAATATTGGTTCAAAAAGTCATGGTGGCGGAATCGGTAAACATAAAGAGAGAAACGTACGTCTGCATACTTATGGATCGTCAATACAATGGTCCAGTCTTGATAGCATCGCCAGCTGGTGGAATGGACATTGAGACCGTGGCAGAAAAAACACCTCACGCTATTAAAACAATCCCATTGGACATTTATTATGGAGTTGATGATAATATAGCCAATGAGGTTGCTACATTTTTAGGTTTCACAGAAACCGTGGTGCACGAAAAAGCTGTCCACGAACTTAAAAATCTCTGGAAGCTTTTTGTTGACATTGATGCCTTGCAAATAGAAATTAATCCATTTGTGGAAACCGAAGACAAACAAGTTATCGCGGTTGATGCTAAAATTTCATTCGACGACAATGCGCAGTTTCGTCAAAAAGATATCTTCAGTATGGAAGATGTTTCAGAAAAAGATCCAACTGAAGTTGCTGCCTCAAAATTCAATTTGAATTACATCAATATGGATGGAAATATTGCCTGCTTGGGTATGACTATTTCAATGATTCTTTTTTTTATCTGTGCTACTTTATCTCGGATTAATTAAAAAAAATTTTCACCAGTCAATGGAGCTGGCTTGGCAATGGCAACGATGGACATTATAAAGCTGAACGGTGGTGAGCCAGCAAACTTTTTGGATGTAGGAGGAAGTGTCACGGAAGATCAAGTTTTCGAAGCTTTTAGGCTAGTGGCTGAAGGTACATTTTACTTTATTGTTTATAATAAAATTTGCGTCGATATTATTCTAAAAAAATATTTTTTCATCGTAGATCCCAAAGCTCAGGCTATTTTCGTTAATATTTTTGGAGGAATCGTCAATTGTGCCACGATAGCCAAAGGAATCGTTAGAGCTGCGCAAAGCTTAGGAATGAAGAGACCAGTGATCGTTAGACTACAAGGCAAGTCCTATTTTTGTTTTTAATTACTATCTTAAAAAAAAAATAAGCACGGCTCAGACTCGACTAATTTTTATTTCACTTTGTTAATATTTTAGGAACAAATGTAACAGAAGCGAGAAAAATTCTCGAACAATCGAAACTCCCGTTCACAATGGAAAACGACCTGGATGAAGCAGCGAGAAAAGCGGTACAGGCTACAAAAGCGTAATTCGTAAAATTACATTGTCCAACGAGAGTACTTCAGCGGCTCAGAATTAACAGGATGTGACGATAAAAAAAATATTTGTGAGATTCCGAGAGTCTCGAATTAATCCAATATTTTTTGCAAATAGTCGTCTCACTGTATTTGTTACTTGTTACATGATTTTGTTCTCATTTTAATTGGTGTTTTTTTTCTCTTCTTTTTTTTATACAGAAACGAAACAATAAGATTTCGATCGACAATTTTTGGTTTTTTTTATGAATTTCCTTTTCTTTTTTTCAAGGAGTTTCACGAATGACCGGTTTCCGTACGGGAGAGTCCTCTTTTCCCCATTATGGTAAAGTTTGCGTGAGCGAATGCGAGAACGCACTCGTACGTACGGATCGTCTCGACTGGGACGTTCGGCCCTCGATCCAACTCGAGGTAATTTTTTTTTTTTTCGTGCACACGTAACGCCTCAAATCTCTCGAGATTGCCACGAGCGCCATATACGGTCCGTTATTTCAAAGATGCTCTGGAAGGAAAAGTCGCGTGTTTCTTCACCTCGACTTTGCTTTATCATCATCCTCCCTGTCTACTGAGTAGGTCAAATTGTCGATGGCATATTAAATATTGGTATTAAAATCTGCGTACAAGAAGAAAACAATTTATCTGAAAATCAAAAAAAAAAGAGAGAGAATAAGTCGTTTTGTTTGAAAAATACTTTGTTTGCGAGATTAGCAGCGTTGACGAATCGGAGAGTCTCGAAAATTCACGAGTATGCCAGAGAGGAGAATGTGTCAGCTTTCTTTTTTAATCGCGGGCGTCTTCCAAGATTCACCATCCCCCACAGGGATTACTCCGGCGATCAACGAGCGATACGAGAGGCACTTTGAGTCAGTCATTGAATTTGGATAAGAAGCAGCAGAGCAGCAGCGTTCAAGCGGCACACACTCTTATTCCTCTTATTCTCGCTCGTGAGTGTATATATATAGAAATCACAATTCCCCTCCCTCAAGATCGTCGCCGGGGTAAAAAGGAGCAGGCGAACTTTTTTCCCTTCCTTCTTTTATTTTTCCGTTTACTTGGCGCGCGCCTGTGTACGCTCTCGTTCTCTCGCTCGCTCGCTCAAGCGTGTGCGTGAGTCCGTGAATTTCGGGGGCTCGAAACGACGAGAGGGATATACCACGCTTGTAACTATTCTTGGAGAATTTTAACTCACAATCAGAGCTGCTTTTGACTTCGCGACGACGAAAAGCGCGCTCCGCGATACACGATCTTTATTACTTTCACCGTTTCACGTCGCTCACTCCAAAACGCCATCCTCCTTCTTCTTCTTCTTCTTTTCAACCCCTTTTTCAAACTTTTCAAATCATTTATCCACACCGAATCTCTTCAATTATCATCATAAAAAAATAAACTAGTCGCGAGTGCCGAAGTGAATCGGAAAATTCTGTGATTTGTGATTGAGACTGCACAGGAAAGAATTTTTCGAGTTTCGTGTCACTTTTTTTAACGTTCTTCTATCGAACGTTCGTCTCTGGATCCGCAGGTAACTAAATAACATGCATTCAACATTTATCATTCCCTATTTTTTTTTTCTCATCATCTTTACAACAAGTTATTCGCACTTGTTTCTTAAATTAATCAGATTTTCGCATTAAAGTAAATCGAAATTTAAAAATCACCATTTTTCTTGTTTCTCACTGTACTCAAGGAGTTTCACGCGTTTTTTCACCCGCGCACGTTCGCTTTGCGTGTAAAGTTGAGGAAAAAATTATCAAGTTAAATCATTTTGAAGATAATCTGACGAAAATTAATATTAACTTTCCTTCATGGCGTATTAAAATACGTTTAAAATTTAAGGAAGCTTTATCGTGCAGATGTCGAGATATTCATTATGTAAAATTGTAACTTTCATACACGCGGTCTTATGAGAAGTCACAAAAAAAATGCGATCTTCAAAGATCGATTTCTAAACGATTAATGTTATTGAAATTTGACCACTAGTTGGGTATTAGACTCAGTGTACGCCAAATTTTAGCGAAAAAAGTTTAAAAATAATTTTCACGTGGTAAACGCGTGAACCTTCTTAATAAACTTTATCGTTGAAGATATTTTTACGTCAGAGATCATTCGCTTATTTGATATATAGAAGAGTGTTTACACACGAATGTATCTACATTTGTCGAGGGTGCTAATCGACGTGCCTCGTATACAGTCCTATATTTATTAATCTTAATTGTCTCGAATATTCCAAATTAATAACACAATATGTTTATTATTAAAAATGTAAATTACGAAACATACATATAGTATTTCGCATAAATTTCTCGTATCTTTGATTTAAAAAAAATATTTTTTAATTTAGATAACATTGAACCTCGATAAATAGTGATTTTCAAAATTTCATGATCATGCATGCATATCCTCTATTCTTTTATGCGTACCTTTTCTTTTTATTCATCCAATTTTTGCTATTTAATAATCTTGAAAAATGATTCGCCCAATGTCATGTTGTATTTGTTGATTAAGTTAAAATTTGAATCGAAGATGGCAGTACATTAGCTCTATTCATGGTCATATTTCATCTTAAATTTGGCTGCCTTAAAACAATTGGCTATTTTGGAATAAATTTACCAAAAAAATAGTCGTCTGCAGTTTTAAAAAGCCAAAATCAAGATAAAATATGTTCATGAGTAGATAAATAAAGAGTAGAGCACTGGCATCGAAGATATAAGAGAATATCTTGACTTTCATATCATGTGCTCTGGCAAAATTAATGTGAAAATCGTTTCGTAATTACGACTCTGAATGAATCATTATCCGAATCTCGCTGTATGATTCAGTGCCAGGTACATACGTAAAACGGAGGGCATCTACATTTCGTTTGTTTCTCAGTGAATGCAACAGGCTTCTGAAAATCGTATTTGTAAAAGTTTATATTTAATTTACCTCTTGAAACAATTATTTTTGAAGCAAGTACTATACTTTTGTTGCACAATTACTGAGTCATTTTTAACCCAAGAACCCGACACACTATCCATGTGAGACACATACCCCAGCACTGTAAATCGATGCAGCTGATTCTTTATTTATCATACAAAGGTTTATTTTTGTTTCTATTTCATCGTTAAAATCCTGAACAATGAAATGAAATACTGGAAACAAACCTCATGTATAATGTTTACCGAGAAAAATGCAATTGAATAAGCAAAACTTTCGAAATTCCAAGATCGTAAAAATTTTCTGGACTTTAGGGAACCCCAGTGTGGGGTCCTAGGATTGTGCAAGAGTGTTGGCTAAACTACACTGAGAACAGATTTAGTTGACAATCATTTTGTTGAAAATATTTCGTCGAAACAACACTAGTTTATTTGAAATAATGAAACTTCAGTTAAATAAACCAAGAATTTAGTTCAATTTGCAAAATAATATCGTTGAACGTATCGAAACAAATATTTCGTTGAATCAATCAAATTTCGTTTTCAATGTAATGAATAATATTGTTTTTATTATTTCATGAGACTAAGGAAGGACGTGATCGGAAAGGGTTGGAGTAAAAAAAGGAGGTGGCGTTGCGTGGGAAAATAATAAGCACCCAGTGGAAATAAAAAGAGAGCGAATCAGGATCGAACAATTGAATTTGGATAAAATTGAAATTTGGAGAAATCGCGTGGCGGTGGTAAACTTGAAATCTGTCACGGTCTGGCCGGCTCGAGTTGGGTGTTTTCATCGTGAAACTGGAGAGCGCGCTACGTTAGCGAATCAGGAAGGCATCGTCGGGCGATCCTAAGCGCCTTTCCCTGGCAAAAAGCGTGTATAACGCGTGCTGTAAACAGCAGGGAAGGAGAAACGAGGAGGAGGAGAAAGAGGAGAAGGAGGAGAGCCAAGCCGATAAGATGAATGAGAATGATAAGTCAGTCAAGAGCGAGAACTCCCCGGAGGAGGAGGACGACGAGATGTTTGAGCGCGATTTAGCCGAGGATGCCGAATGGAAGAGAATACAACAGAACACGTTCACAAGGTGGGCCAACGAGCACCTTAAAGTTGCAAACAAGCACATAAACGATCTAGAAACTGACCTATCGGACGGTCTTGGCCTCGTTAGCCTCATCGAAGTTTTGGCCCAAAAGAGATTACCAAAGCACAACAAAAAGCCCAATTTTCGATCGCAAAAGCTAGAAAATGTTTCGGTTGCCCTCAAATTCCTTGACGACGAGGGCATACGAATCGTCAATATCGGTGAGTCTCTATTTTTGTTGTTGTTATTATTATTATGTTCTCTCATATACAAATTTCTTTTTCAATTTCCCGCCCCTCGACGTATACATATATATATTATATTTATCGAAGTAAGAACTATAAATGACAAAAATTTATTTGAATTGCTTTTACCTGCTTTACGTTCTACATGCAAGTCAGTCTTTTATTAATTATTATGGGAGACTTTTTAAAGGGGTGCATGGTACAGGCAGCGTGTGGCATGTCAGCACGTACGAATATAAAAATCGATTCGTGCTTCCCGGCACGGATGCACCCCGTTGCAGCAACATGTCTTTTTTATTGTTCACTTTGCTCATCTATTTTCGACTTACGCCATGCTTTACATTAAATAATAATCATTATTATTCCTCCAACCCCCTCGTTTACGAGAATACACAAACATTTTACTTAATGTTCTGCTTGTTTAAAAAAATTCAATTAATGGAAACTACTTTTTTTTTTACGACGCATCTTACTTGATTATTTTAAATAACGCATTCAGCGTGAATAAGACCAATCGTGAAATAAAATATTTAATAACCGATACGGATGAGAATCCTAGTCGTCATTCTTGTTTTTTCTCATCTTCTTTTATTTTTTTTTTTTTTCGCGGTCTCGTTCGTAGTTGTGCGCGTTTTTGGAGTTGTGTGCGCGGTGATTTGGTATTTGGAGGCCGGAGGTGGTGGAAGAATGGAGTGGTCCGATATTCGGTCTGTCCACTTGCTAACACATTCAAGGACGTGAAAAAGAAGAAACTCTAGACAGGCGTATACACACAGACGAAGGGCTCTTAAAAATAACGCTTTTGTCTGGCGAACTTTTCAGAGAACCTTCATTCTCGGAACGAAGCATCGCCAAACCCTTTTATTTATTTTTTTCTGCCTATCTCGACAAGACAGTTTTTCAATGAAAAAAAGTATATCATCGTCTTTAAAAAGAAATAAATAAATAAATAATTGTCTTTTTTTCTTCCTCGTCCAACACACAGTTCATTTATTTATTTAGTGAGGAATTTAGCCTTTCGCAATTCGGGTGTTGGTCGATCGAATCGTAAATATTCGAGTTTTTTTTTATTTTTATATCGGCTATAGAGAGAGGTTTGGCTTGGGTATATAGTAGAACAAGTCGCCGGCAGAATCGCGCACGAGGAGGATGACGTTCTGCGAGCGCAATGCCGGCGACACTGAGAGACGACGTGTGCCAGTCTGACCTTCACCTGGTCCCGCCACGAGGTTTTCGCCGCCACTTTCTCTCCCCAACTTCATCTCTCTCTCTCTCTCTTTTTCTCTTTCGCACTCATCTCGATGAGCATCATGGCTACGCATGTACATATGTATATGTGTACTGTCGCCTTTTCTCAACTCTCTATGTGTGCCCAGAGTTATAGACCAACGCGAAGTAAAAATGTCATCGCGCGCTCTTTTTTTTTAAGGTACTTCTATAATTTTAACGTTTTTTTTTTGGAATTCTTTGAAAATTTGTACTTATCTTTTTCAATACTGACATGCACGTGTGTATTAAATTTAAAGAGGATTCACCACATACACTGAGAGAAATTATGATAGTGGATTTTATTATAAAGTGACAACTATGTTGATTATTTTATAACTACACTGAGAGAAATCACGATAGTGGATTTTATTATAAAGTGCACAACTATGCTGATTATTTTATAACTGAATATATGTGTATAGTAAAATGAAGTATATTTAGGATAGAATCTAAACAGAATATAATTACTTTCATAATAATTAGTATAGCTGTCACTTTTTTATAGTAAAATTTATCATTCTTTTCTCTCAGTGTAATTATATGTTCATCGTAAAGTATATTTAGGATTGAATCTAAACAGAATATAATTAGTTTTATAATAATTAGTGTAGTTGTCACTTTGCATAGTAAAATTTATCATTCTTTTCTCTCAGTGTAGATACAGTCGAGATATTTATTGTTAAAAATTCAAACTTTCGGTACTCTCCCGTATAAGAGCCCGCGTGCGTTGAATATTGCAATTTCTAATCCTAAATATCTTAAATACTAGATGGTGAATCTTCTTAAAATTTAGCATAACTCTTTATCATACTTCAAGGAAGCTTCCTTTAGTTTTTAAAAAAATTGGTAAGATTTTTTTAAAATGATTTTCATACGTACGGAGCAAGTACAGGTTACCTTGAATGACCTTGAATTTTTAGAATGTTTTTTTTTTGTAAAAATTTACAACTTAACTTTTTTTAATAAACTTAAGCTCACAAATCATACGATGTGGAGATAAATTGAGATAAAAGCTTTTGATTTGACTATACCTATAGGAACTACCTTAAGGTGATATGGCCATGGTAGTAAAAACACAAATTTTCGTCTTAGTTTTTCTTACGTACGAGGTGGTTTGCGAGTGAAAGTTAATGAACCTAAGTTGTTGCAAGTTGGCTAAAGAACAACATAATCGAAATACAAGGTCATTCAAGCTGACATGTCGTTCCTATGTAATTAACAACATTAAATTAAAAAAAAATTAATTCGGATTTAAGAAAATAACTAAACAAAGCTTCTTCGATGTTGTATAAAAATGTGTGCAAAAGATGCAAAAAAATGTGATTTTTACCGATAAATCGACTTCTGCATGGTGAAACCTCCTAAAAATGAACACACATGTGCGTACGACGTTAAAGAAAAAGTTTATAGAAAATTTTAACAAAATGTGATCTAAACGATACCATGGTGGAATTACCTTAAAAGTTAAAATTACAAAAAAAATAAAATAAAATAAAAGCTCGGAGCGTTCGGTCGCGAGGCATTAAATAAAAATCGTTAAATTGCCTAGTGGCTTCCGTTGATAGTCGGAGCAATATAACCGAGATATCGCAGTTGCTTATGTGCTCGAGATTGGCTCAAACTTTTCGTTCGTTCCGAGTCGAACTCAAATTACATCGTAAATTATTTTTCTCGATCGCATCAACGTATGCATGTAGTATAATGATAAAAAAATCAAGCCAACATTTTCTTGAGCATATAATTGTGTTAAATTGACATAGCAGACGTTTCGTGAATTGCGCTTTCGTTAATTCACCTCGTCACCGATGAGACAATCGTTTCATCAAAAATTGCGTCATGCTCCAAACGATTCTGAATTCTTTTCTTTTATATTTAATACGATGATGATTTCTGCATTTTTCAAATGACTTTTTTTTCTTATGCTTTGTCGTGAGCAACATATTTGCTCGTTCGAATTAACGGCGTGAATGAATAACGTTAACCGGTGAAATCCTTGTTGCTGAGAATCGCAGAATATGCCGTTGAGATGGGAGAAAAGGAATATAACGATGTCGTAATTCCTGTGGCATTTTGCGACCGGACGTTCGTGGCGATCATAATCATAATTAATTTTCGATTTAAAGTGATTCATAACAAGACAGGATAACTCGCAAGTATTATTTGCAAAACAAATATGTAGTATATATACATTTTGCTCATGAGTTGATTTTCAAGAGGATTTTTCGTATATTATCGATAGATTTAGTACAGATCGAATCGATTATTTTCACACAGAAAATAAACTGATTATTATGGTGAATCTTTCTTCGTTTCTCATCAGAGGTTTACGCTCATATACTCATTGATATCTTGATGGGTTAACTGATTTGCGTGCATAAAGACAGGGCAACTTGATTTCAACTTTCTGCGAAATATTACAAAATTGGTTCTAACGACATAATGAACAGATATCAAGAGTCGCAGCAGCGATTCGAAGCAAGTGTACGTTTACAGCCGAGAGCAGCCTCGACTCTTATATCATTTCCAAACAAATTTTGATAGATTTTGACCGTTTTAAATTTTCAATAATTAATATTAATGTATTTTCAATTTTTTTTTCCTTTTTCTAATAAAAAAATAAGTCAAGTACTCACGATGTACGCATAATTAAGAATTAAATGCTGAAGTTTCGATGCTGTCAAAAATTTTTTTGATCATTTGTTTTTTTTCTCAACTAATGCTACCGCACAAAGTTAGTTGTATTATTACTATGCATATATAGGTGCAGCCATTGACAAAACATTTAAATTTTTGTGCCAAGTTCAAACTCATTGTTCAAAAGTAAGTTAAATAGTCTCAAAAACAGTACTCGAGTGTACTGTGAAAAACGATTCAAAGATATATTTGTGCTCAAACTTTGATATATTTTGAAAAAAATGTTCTTTTTTCATTATAATTTTGTAACTCACTAAATAATAAGCATAATAAAATGAACAATACATTTTTTCATAAGAAATTGAATGCTCTACAAAAAAGTTATCTTATAAATTTTTGTTAAACTCGCCATTTCAAAGATATTTGAGGTCAAAGTTGGAAAGATTTAAATAATCATTATTTTAGCATCATAAATCAGTAGTAAGCATAATAAAATGGGCAATTACATTTTTTTGTAGGAAATTAAATGATCTTTAAAAATGGTCTCTTTTATTTAGTCGATTAGATAAAGAGCTAAGAAGATATTCGTATCTAAAGTTGAATGTTAAAATTTCACGAAAATGCATTAAAGCCGGTTAACAATATTCTAGATCATGTGTGGAATAAAAATTGTACAAAAAATGGCAACTGTAAACTTTTATTTATTTTCAACAACAAATGTGAGTGCCTCTTTAAAAAGATTAATGCTCTACTTGTTCCAAAGTCAATTGTATACTGTGAAGTGTCATGCGAGATGCGGTTACGTGTGAAACACCCGAAATACGAGATTTTTCCATTGTGTCGGACATGAAGACGTGCCTCGGTAACTGAGAGTTCTCAACTCGTCACGCGATAGTGCACAGATGCTTCAAATCAAAAGTATTTTCAAAGTACAAATAATATTTCTATTTTTTGAAATATTTTAAAGCGATTTATGGGACAGACAATCACAGCAAAAAGTATAAATTTTTCACATTAAATTCGTAAAATCCAGACTCTGGCTTTTGCTGAAAAGTTGCCAATTTTTTTGAGTCTTAGTTTAATTATCAATTAGCAACTTGAGCATATTTTAACAATAATTTAAGCATTTTTTATTGTTTAAACAATTAAAATTTAAAAATGTTAGTAAAAAGTTTTGAAATTACTATCTATACAAAATGAATACAGTTATTACGAATATATAAACAAATATTCACATAAGAATCTCATATTTTTTAATTTTTATTCAGAATTTACGAATTCTCCATAAGAAACAATGTTAAATATTTCAACACCTTTGAAGTTTGGCAACTCTTAGTTAAATCTTAGTCTCTTAAGAAATTTTACAAATTTCTTTATTAAATTTGGTGATAGCATTCTTAACAAATGTATATTTCAAGAAATGGAACAAAAAATGAAAAAAAAAATTGTTAAAGTGGTCTCCCCCCTTAAAGTAGTTCTATATAGGTACAGCCAAATCAAAAGTTTTTATTTCAATTTATCTCTACACCATGCGGTTTTCAAGAACAACATACTCAAAATTCAAGGTCATCCAAGATGACTTGTACTTGCTACGTATGTATGAAAATTAAAAAATTCATAATCTTAGGATTTTTTTTTTAAACTAAAGGAAACTTCTTTGAAGTACAACAAAGAGCTATGCAAAATTTTAAGAAGGTTCACCATCTAGATTTCAAGATATTTAGGATTGAAAATGGCAATATTTAATAACACGGGCTCTTATGGGAGAGCACTGAAAATAGGGATTTTTAACAATAAATATCTCAAATTCTACGTGGTAAAACCTCTTAAAATTTGGTACGCATATGCGTGACATATCAAAGAATGACTGTACCAATTTTCAACAAAATCCTAAATAAACGATAAAACTATAGAACTACCTTAAGAACAAAATGTCAAAAATTTATAAAATTCTCATATTTTAAAAAATATCGCTCATATATCCTAAAAAGATGACAGATATATGATAAGTATATAACACGTATATTTGCGAATTAGTGGTACTTGAATCTCGCGAGTGACGATGTATCATCATCGAGTGCTGTCTAGTCATTAAAGTAATCTAGTCATTTAAGTCACGTTCAAGTAACAACGCGAATAAGTTATTGCACACGCGGTAATGAGTAAAAGCTCTCTCTCTCTCTTTCTCTCTCAGATGATGAGCGAGAGAGAAAAATAGAATGGACGACGTTTAAACTCTGCGTGTATATGCATATATGTATATGTATGACGTCACTTGTTTCTCGTGGTAATTGCTTAAAATAGCGAGGATGAATAGCTCGGTGGGGCCGTCGCTCCTGTCGTTTCTTTCGTCTCGCTGACTAACACTTTTCGTCGCGCACTTATCATTCGGGCAATTTTTGCACAGCAGACTTCGGACTTTTTTATTTCTCTCCCGCTCCTGCTCACTTCATTTTTGCCTCGATCCGCGACGAACCTTATTCATTTTTCGCTGATTAGCCACGTTCCTCTTTCTTATCTCCGATTTTTGGCTTTATCGCTTCAAAACTTTTTTTTTCCTTTTTCGTCTTTATTTCTTTCTTGTGTATACACACATGTTGAACATATTTTTTTCATATTTATCGACAAATGCGGAAAATTTTTCACTAAAAATTCACTCAAGGTGGATATATACAGGAAAATATGAACGTCGGTAGATTTGTTGCAAATTTGCATAAACTTTGACGTGCACGAGTCGAGATATTTGTGTGACTAAAAATTATATTTTTCTTATGGTTGTTTAGTTAATACGTGTTTCTTATAGAAATCATAATAAAAATTGTCATGAACGTTTTTGGACACCATACGCATATGTATATTATATTTTAACAAGTTTCATCGTCTAGAAGTTGAGATCTTGATTGTTAAAGTCTTCATTTTTTGTACTCTCCTGTGTAAATATAAGAGTATATACATGTTAAATTTTACGGTTTTCAATACTAAATATCTCAACTTCTTGACAATGAAGCTTCTTAAGATTTTTTAAAACTCTTGGCAGCGAAAAAGCTTGTTTTTAAAAAATCCTGAGAAACCTGAGAATATTTTTTCACAATTTTTATACACACACTTATCAAGTACACATGACCTTGAATTCCGAATATGTTTTATTCTTGGATGAATTTGGAACAACTTTAATAAAATTATTAAACTCAAAAGTACAGCCAGACAACTACCTTAAATAGTCGTATTTAAAGTTACAAATTTCAACAATAAATATCCCTTTGAATTGTAAAATTTTTTACGAAGCTTACGAAAAAAACCTATTGTAAAGATTTTTCAAAATTTTGTTATCATCATTCTTTTTTCAATTAAATTTGCCAAAAAAACCTTTTTTTGATGAACATAACACTGGCAAATAACACACTTTTCACGTATGACATAAATTGAGAAAATTTTTTGGATTTGACCGTCACCGACATCGGGCGTAGATAAAATTCTTTGAAATATATTTATTTCGTTTAATTAGCATGATGAACGGCAGCATGTGTGTATTATTGGTTCGATCCATGTACCGACCGGCAGCCCCCTTTCAGAGTCTTTTTGTTTCTTATTTGAGCGATGAAACTATAGTATTTATGTCAACGACTCGAGTATATAATGACATACGTGTGCTCTCTCTGCTTCAATATCTTTCAAATAAATCGAGATCGCCTCAGCGCTCAAGGAATAACCATCTTAATATGCTCTGTCACGCCATATATACGCCGTATTTTTTTTAAACTGTGGGAAAACATTTCTTTTTTTCATTCAAAATTTTGTAGCTCAATGGCCAAGTAACTTTTATATTTGCTCTTACATTTTTTGTAGAAAATTTACAAAGAAGGTGTCTTGTAATCTTTCGATAAATGGACTCCTTCAAAAGTTATTCAAGATATTAAATTTGAAATGGTGCAAAAATTCACTTTTACAGGTACAAAATCTGCGTTTAACCCCCGTAAAATATTGTGGGTTTTTTTTTGTAAAACACTTCAACTGGTACAAAATCATATCATTCAATCATTTTTTTAATCAAGAAAATTTGTTTTTTACTAAAAAAATGACTCTGTAGCAGTATCATCACGTACAATTCCATAATTTTTTTAATAGACCAATATTCAGGTGAATTATTTTTTAATATACTTAATGAATGCAAAATTATTAGTAATTTTTTTCGCTGTATTAATTAATTGAAATACTACATTATATCAATATATATATATATATATATATTTACAAGTGTAAAAGTGAATTTTCATCTCTTCTCTATCAACCCAAAGATATTAAAAATGTGTGTCCGTAACAAAAAAAAGTTAGTCATTTTTATGGGCCACCCGAATATAAATACGAAAAAGAATAAAAGTGCATACGTATCTATAGAAAAATATTGGCAATGAGATATGTGAGCCCCATTTTTCCTCTCTGGCTCTATTTATAATTTCCGATTCATCGCGTTCCTGTCTCGTAAAAACTGATATTTATAAATTTAGAAAGAAAAAGAAATAATTATATGAGAGTTTAACCTCTGGATTCCGCATGCTTCCTCGTTTTTTTCAATAAGCCAGCTGCTTTTTCTTTCCTACATCATTTTCGTTTTTACTGCATCTGCGAATCGCTTCGTAAAGGGAAGAAAAGAAGAAGGAGAAGAAAAACAAACGAATATCTCTTCGCTTATTCTCTTGGATGTGCCTCCGTGTTAGATAGATCATCTAACTTGGCAAGAAATCCTTCTGTTCTTACGTCGACGCGTGAGAACGTACGTGTGCGTTATTCTCATTTCTGTGAGATTTGATCGGGGCCAAGGTTTGCCCAAGAAAAACAGCTGCGAACAGTGCGAGAGCGACAGAGACGAACTTGTCCTGTTTCGACCGATCACACTGGCGTAATTTTTATTCAAAATAATAATCACGTGTACAGATGGGATGCTATGAAACAAAATATCCCAAAATTATCTAAAATTACTCAATATAGAACTTATCGAGTCGTTGCTTATTTATTCATATAAATAAATTTTCGGAAAATCTCTTTCACAAACCTTTACCGATTTATTTTTATGCCAATAAAAGGATGTATACGTTCAAAATTTATACAATTAATTGAGAAATGTATTTTTCCCCGAATCAAATAATGGGAAAATAAGTAATTCCCAACTCCAAAATCTGTACTAAAAAAAGCATGTCCTTGCCGATTTTATATAACGAGGCTATTCGCGATTACAAATCCGATGTTTTATACCGACGCAATAAAAGTGAGAATACGCAATTCCGCATCTTTATTCTAAAAAGCATTTTTTAAATTCAAAATATAAGACAGATTGAGAACTTACATATGTACAATTAAATAGAATCAATATAGTTTTTTTTAATAATAAAAAAATACAACCCTTCAAGACAATTTTCAGTAGATGTTTGCTTTAAAATTGAGTTTGTTTATTAAGAAAAGCACATTTATTACTGTATCATAGTAAATTTTTATTCGATTTCATTTTTACTTTAAATACATGTTTTGAAGTGATCGTTGTTGACTTTCATCTTCGATATTTCAGTATATCTCAAAAAACCCTGAAAAATGAATCCAAATTATGAAGTTAAAAATAAAAAAATTATTATTTTTTATTACTAATTTTGGATATATTTTATCAAAAATTACAAATACGAAATTTTCAGTTGTTCAGTTTTAGGAATTTAAAAAAAGAACGTATTAAAAACATGGATATTATGTCAAATTTATTTTGAATACGATATATTTTCAGGGTTTTTCCAGTTACAAGATGTACTGAAATATCGAAAACAAAAGTTAACAAGAATCATACAGAAATATGCATTTGAATCAAGGATGTAATCGAATAAAAATATATCATTTATACAACAATAAATATCCTTGATTAAATAATAGTAATTTTGAAAAACCGATCGAAACAATAGAGTCTGTTCAAAAGGTGGGCTGGATTAACTCATGAGTGAAATTTTCAAAATTTTTCTGTAAAAAATCAAATTTGATCATTGTTGGATTAGCCTTAATAATCGAAACAACTTTGAGTACATTTTCTTATTATAAAATAACTTGTTATTGCTTTCAGATTCATCGGATATAGTTGATTGTAAATTGAAGTTAATTCTGGGTCTGATATGGACGTTGATCCTTCATTACGCGATATCGATGCCGATGTGGGAGGGCGAGGACGGGGACGATACCGAAAAAGGAGCAACCCCAAAACAACGATTGATGCATTGGATACAGTCGAAAGTGCCCGATTTACCGATAAACAATTTCACGTCCGACTGGAACGACGGCAGGGCCGTCGGTGCTCTCGTCGACGCGGTGGCGCCTGGATTGTGCCCCGACTGGGCCGACTGGAATCCAAAGGATGCTGTCCAAAATGCATCCGAAGCTATGGGTCTGGCTGACGATTGGCTCAATATTCCACAGGCAAGATTTTACACTATACTGCACTATTTATATCTATATTATGCATTAATCAATTTAAGGTACTTCTAGCAGTACAGGCAAATAAATAATTTTAAGTAGTAAGAAAAATTTGAAAAAGTCATATATGTTTTGCAGAAAACAAAAAAAAACAAATCGAATCAATGTAGAATTGAGTTATTCTACCGTTTAGTTTCTGAGATATTTCAAGTTAGAGTTTAGAGATTTCCCCATCTAAACCCCTATCTAAATACTTTTTAAAGTAGTACGATAGCAAAAACCGTGTAATTAAGAAAATATTGAAAAAAATGTATGTTTTGTAGAAAAAGGAAACAGATTGAATGAAAAAAAAGTCGAATAAATGTACCGTTTAGTTTCTGAGATATTTGAAGTTAAAGCTTAGCGATTTCCCTATAAAAATATTGAAAAAAAAACAATTTAATTAACGAAATCGCGAAACGGAATTTTGATTAATTATTTTTCAACTTCAGCTGATAAAACCCGAGGAAATGGTGAACCCAAATATCGACGAGATGTCGATGATGACTTATCTGTCACAATATCCGAATGCTAAATTGAAGCCGGGTGCTCCGTTGCGGGCACGTACCAATCCAAACAGGTAATAGTTTCATCAAATTCATCCAAATCCCAGAAAAGATTGAACAGTTATGAAGCCACGTAAAAAATAGTATCCGATTCATGAAATTTCAGGAATAAGATAGAATATAGAATTAAAAAAGAAAAAAAAATTAATAAAAGGTTGTGGTGCCATTTGTCAATAAATAATTGAGATTTGTATTTCATTTTTTTTCCGTTGGCAGCGTCCCGCCACCGCGGTAAGTCGGGCAACGGCTTAACTGTGTTTTTGAAAATTGTGCTTATTTGATTTTTTAGTCGGCTTAGTTGCAATCGTGAATTGAATAAACGATCAAAATATAAATAAAAGCTCTCTCGCTCAGGTTATATTTACTAGAATAAAATTTAAATAAATAAATAAATAAATACATGCCCGCATTGTCTAATCAAGTTTGATTAACCAATGTTCAATTTTTTTTCGTTGCTCGCATTCTAGAGTTCATATTAGATCCTGATGGTCGAATTATGTTCCAGTAGAAGCATAGTATAATAATCGACCACTTATACAAATATAACGCTTGATAACAGGTTAAAAAGATTGATGAACAAATTAAAAAATATTTTTCACTACTTAATCTTTTTTAAATTATTCATTTTTTAAAATAATTAAATATTGTTGTTTGCAATTGTGAGAGTAGAGTACGCGCTTATGGACCCGGTATCGAACCTTCCGGTCCCATAGTAGGAGCTCCCGCCAACTTTACCGTCGAAACTTTCTCCGCTGGCAAAGGCAACGTCGAAGTCACCGCCGAGGATCCCAAGGGAGCAAGAATACCCGTAATGTTATTTTTTCAATCCATATTTACATTTCTTTGTACGTTTTTTAAAAATCAAAATTGAAAAAAATTTGTAATTATTGTTTTTAAAACGGAGGACAAAATATATTTTTTTCAAACGATAGGATTTATCGGTATTAAAAATAAATAGTTTGTGTAGAAAGTGAACTATAATAGTATTGGTACAACTTGTTGTATTATACTCAAATTGTTGTTTTTCTTCCTATATATTGAATAAAATTATGTAAGATTTTAGGACAATAGTCTTAAGTTGGATAGTCAAATTCAAAGGTTTCTCCTGTTGTGTTGAGGTTTGGTCTGGATTTCAAGATATTTAATGTTGAAAATTTAAGTTTTAACACGCGTTCTTGTGGAGAGTGTACAGAAAAATGTGATACTTGTCATGAAATATTTCAACTTTCGTACAGTGAAACTTTCTAAAATTTGGTATATTGTATATACCTTATAAAGTCGACTTAAAAATGAAGTTTGAATGAACCTTTTTATGAACGTTTTATTTTTAATCTTTAAAATCATGGTAAGGAAAAATAAAGAGAAAAACGTTGTTAATATCCACTCTAGTATCTTTCATGTACTACTTTTACGAAAATTCAAACTTTCAAGAGCTTCAAATAGAAATTATTGTTTTTCTCCTTATTGTTAAATATTTGCAACGTACACAAACACATATTCCTAAGTTATATGTACGTATCAACGAGAGTACTATCGTAAAAAATGGTTTTTTTGTTTCTTAATTATTTTTTTCGAGTATATAATATGTATATAAACTAACGAAAAAAAATGAAATAAAAATGTACAGGTCGACATGCGATTCAACAATGACAAAAACCTGACTTATTCGGTCTCGTACACACCGAAATTGGAGGGAGCGCACAGAGTGCGAGTGCTTTTCGGTGGTCAGGAGATACCGAAGAGTCCGTACACGATCATGGTCGAAGGAAAACCAGGTGATCCGAGCAAAGTAACCGCGAGCGGGCCCGGTCTCCAGCCAGAAGGCGTTATCATCAATCGTCCTACGTATTTCGATGTATTTACGAAAGGCGCTGGTCGAGGAGTACCAGAAGTCATTATTCTTGATCCACAGGTGAATATTTTAGCAAACAAAATAAATATTTTATTCGCATAGACGATTTCAAAATATTTGTCTATATTATTAATAATGAAGATTATGATAATAATCGATACTATGATGGCAGGGCTCTAAAACGACGATTCCTGTGAAATTGCGTCAAACGTCGCCCGACGTGTGGAGATGCGAGTACGCTTCCCCCATAACGGGCTTACATTCGGTCAACATATTTTTCGCTGGAAAACTGATACCCGGGAGTCCGATGGGCGTCAACGTAGCTCCGGTTTCGGACGCGAAAAAGTGTCGAGCCTACGGCAGAGGCTTGTTACCGAGCGGAGTTAGAGTCAAGGACGTCGCCGATTTCAGCATCGTTACCAAAGACGCTGGCGAGGCTGTTCCCGAGGCTCGAGTCATAGCTCCGGGCGGTACCAACTTGCCCATCCAGTACGTTTCTTCTTTATGCTCTATTTTATTTTTAAAAAAAAGAGCGATTTATATGGCAAATTTTTTTTTCTTTTTTTTATTTTTAGAATGAAAAAAAAAGATGCGACGACTTACGAGTGCGAGTATGTTCCCGTGAAAGACGGGAGACACGTAGTGATGGTTACGTACGGAGGAAAAGAAATTCCAAAGTCCCCGTTCGAGGTTAACGTTGGCCCGTACAAAGAATCTTCCATCAGGGTTTTCGGGCCTGGACTCTACGGAGGTATCGTCGATCATCCTGCTAAATTTACGGTTGACACGAATGGAGAGGCCGGAGCGCTTGGATTTTCCATCGAAGGGCCATCCAAAGCGAAAATCACTTGCGACGATCACGGTGACGGGACCGCCGACGTGACTTATCTGCCAACGATGCCAGGACCTTACGCCGTTCACATACTGTGCGACAACGAGGATATACCCAAGTCCCCCTTCATCGCTAATATTCTTCCAAAATCCGATTTTGACCCGACCAAGGTTTCTTACACTTTTCCTTTCTATTTCTTCAATCAACGACGTTCAATCCGTATAGCAAAAAATCAAAAGATTGCCAACTTTATTCTCTCGCGATTTGAAAAATTGCCGATCGTAACTTCACAAAAAATTTTTTTTTAAGCTAAAATTGAGATACTGGCATTTTTTTATTCCCCCAAATTCATTGAACGTTAAAAAATTTTTTTTTTCAATTGTTTCAATATACTGTACATAACAAAATAATCGTTATCGATTTCAAGGTCGAAGTTTACGGCCCTGGAATACAACCGGAGGGCGTTGGTCGTGACAAGATGACACAATTCACCGTTGACGTGAAAAAAGCTGGACAAGCTCCGCTCGAAGTTTCCGTACAGGATTCTCTTGGCCGAGACGTTTTCGTAAATCTCGAAGACAAGCACGATGGCACCGTTCTAGCTACTTATAAACCAACATCCGGTTCCCAGCATCTCGTGATGGTCAGTTTTAATCTACAATTTTTTGTTTACATTGTGTAAATGCATTTTTACCTCGATCTCTAAAGTCTGTACACGTGTTGTTTTTGTTATCTTGGAAAATTAACTTAAAAAATGGTACCGAATGAAAAATCGCAGGTTAACTATGGTGGCGTTGCGACGAGAAAATCGCCGTACAGAGTGAAAATAACAGCGCCGTTGAATCCGGCAATGGTTTCGGCGTTTGGTCCGGGATTGGACAATGGCGTTAAATCTAATATGGCAACGCACTTCAACGTGGATTGTCGAGAAGCCGGCCCCGGCGAGCTCCAAGTGTCAATGCTTAACCCGGAGGGAAAAGAACTTCCGGTGACGTTCACCGACAATGAAGACGGAACTTATACCGTTGACTACGTCGCTCCTCAGCCAGGCACTTATGCGGTCAATCTTAAATATGGAGGACTCAAAGTGCCCCATTGTCCCATCAAAGTCAACGTCCAGCCTCACGTTGACGTCTCCAAAATCCGTGTCGACGGCCTCGAACCCAGTAAGTTTTACATTTTTTTTTCTTTCCCTCTGTAGAAGAAGACATTTTATTTCTCTGCGATAGAAAAATACTAAAATTTTTCTCTTTCCGAACTGATTACGTTCAGGCTGTTGAAATCTAGAATATAAATACATGTACGTATATTGTAAGTGAAGATACCATATTCATTTTTCTAGCTATCGTATAGTTTGAAATTTCCAATATTATTTTTCGTTGATTATTGCGAAATGTCATTGAACTCGCGCACGATCTTTTCATACTTTTTTTTCTTTCCTCTCAACTAAATATTCTCGACATCTATCGGCGCTTCCTCTGTTGTATCATTATTAGTCACTTATCAAGAAAAAAAGAAAGTAAAGAAAAAAAGAAATAGTGAGAGCTCTTGGAGTCTCGAAAAGAGAAAATTTCGCCGAAATCGTACAAGAGAGAAGAAAAAAATGTAGCTGGAAGAGAAAAATGAAAGAAGGAGAAGAAAAACGAAATGAAAAATCATCGTAGCTGCGCCGGTCAATAGCCTGCAGCAGTTTCGGGTGATAACTCAGGAGGCTGGAAAATCGGCTGACTTCCAAGTGGTGATAACAAGCCCGTCGGGGAACCGGGTCAAGGCCCACGTTATACCGAGCCATGACGGATACGTTGTTAACTTTACGCCGATGGAGCTCGGGGAATATTTGTTGGCGATAAGCTTCGGGGGCGAGCCATTGACGGGATTGCCGTATCGGCTCAACTGCGTACTCGGGAGCGATCCGGGCAAGGTCAGGGCGAGCGGAGCGGGTCTTCATCGAGGAATAGTGTGCAGGCCGGCCGAGTTCGTGATCGATACACGGGGAGCCGGTCAGGGCAGCCTCGGGGTCACCGTCGAGGGTCCCTGCGAGGCGGCCATCAATTGTCGCGACAACGGAGACGGGACCTGCTCCGTCGCTTACCTGCCAACCGAACTCGGTGACTACGGCATCAATATAACCTTCAACGAGCGACACATACCCGGATCCCCATTCCAGGCTATCATCCTCGCCGAGACCGATCTCTCCAAAATCAAAGTCACCGGAAATGGCATTCAGCCTCACGGTTAGGAGTCACCCTCCACACTCTCTCTCTCTCTCTCTCTCTCTCTATACATGCATTCTGTTATTATTTTTCCTACTGTGTATTTCAATCCTCATCTTCCAATCGCCATTTTGCATTATATTCTCGTGAGTTTTGTTTTTCACAAATACGCCCTCGATGTGCCTGGATTGCATCGTCATCGTCTATAGGATGAAAAATGAAATGAGCCGGACATCATGTTTTCTCGTTCTTTGTTGCGTTATTTTTTTTTTATTGATATTAAGCAGAATATTGTGAAAAAAAACGTTTTCTGCTCTCGTCTTTTAAACTCGTTCATTATATTGTGTTCTCGCCTCATCTACGCTCATCGACGTGCCTGGCATGAATCTTTATAGCGAGAAGGGAAAAAATCGAGACTGTTTTTTATCTTCTCTATTATCTAACCGCTCGTTAGTGTGAATTTTGTTCGTACTCAATCGTACAATTTGTTCTTAATACTTAATGATTTTCTCATGAAATTCTTGATGCACAATTATCGCGAGAAAAATATATTCACCGTGTCCACGTGAACGTTTTGGACAATCGAAGCATGCTTTTCTTGTCGTGTTTCTATAAGAATAATTTATCAAAATAAAAGAAAATTCCAAGATTGTGTATTCTCGAGTTGTCCGATTTTTTTTTCATGTTGAATTTTTCACTGGCTTTTTGAAGAACGCGAGATAAACGGAGCGCCCATGCATATTTCAGGTTTGAACGTGAACACCCCGACGGAATTTACGATAGACACGAGAACTGTGCCAAAATCAATGAGTGACATGGGAAAAATCGCGTGCTCGATAACGAATCCAAGCGGAGCAAAGACGGAAAAGGTGATAACGCCTCAGAGCGACGGCACTTACAGAATTAGCTACACACCCTTTGAGGAGGGACGTCACACGATCGACATTTTGTACGACAACGTGCCCATCCCTGGATCCCCCTTTTCCGTCAACGTTAAACGCACCTGCGACCCGAGCAAATGTCGAGCTTACGGACCTGGTCTCGAGAAGGGCTACATCAACAAGCCCAATAAATTTACAGTCGAGACAAGCGGTAAGTTTTTTTTCCTTAAGGTGTTTCGATGCACATGACGAAATAATAAAAATTCGTTCAAATTTAGAGAGGATATTCTTTCATATGAAATGCATAAACACGAATTTTTTTAGAATTTTCGTCCACGTATTTTCCGAACAATTGAACCGTGAAATATTTTTTTTTAATAATATAACTATACTTTCCGTGTATAAGAATGTAACTTTCACACTTGATTAATCGAAAATAATGTAGACGATTTTTTTTATGAATTTATATAAATTTCTTTAGTGACAAAGAACGTTCTTTCAAATTTTCATCGTGTTCTTAACAAATTTCGATTTCCTATACTTTTAACATGTAAAACTTCATTTATTTTCACCAGCTATACCGAAATCCCTTAATTATACATTATATATAGGTAAATAATTATTTTATAAGGGTGTGATTACCCCCAGTTAGAGACAAATTAATAAGGGAAAATTCGGCTGGGGTCGTTAACGACTCTGAGCGACCGCGGAGAGTAAATAATAAGTAAGGGTGTATGAATATCGTTTGAATCGAATCGAAACGAATAATTCGAAAAATTTCGAATAATTCGAAAAATTCGAATAATTCGCGAATAATCGAATTATCACTGAATTTTCGATTGTTTTTAATTCAAAGTTCATTACATCATGTATTCAAATATTAAATTTTAGAATAATATACTTTTTTATTTAAAACATTAAAAATAAATTACAGTATCGTATTTATTATTTTTGAACAAAAATTTGTAGCAAATTTTTAAACGTTGTATTTTTGATAATACTTTATTTGCTACAATATTATTCATTTTGTTTCATTCTCATTAAAAAAAATTATTCTAATTGTTCTATTTTTGTAATTTTATTTCATATTTTAAATAAAATGTATATTATTTGTAAATTTTATATTTTAACGCCGAACATGATAAATCCTGAATTTAAAAAAACTAAAAAATTCAGGACTAATTTAATAATTCGTTAATTTTCGAATTATTTGAATTTGATTCGAGTTTCGAATCGAATATTAATATTCGATTCGGAACGAATAATTCGAAAGTTCGAATTATTCGCACACCCCTAAAAATAAGGCATGAAAGATCACACTGAGAGAAATCACGATGGTATATTTTACCATATAGTGACAATTATGCTAATTATTTTAGAATTAAATATATATTTGTAGTAAAATGTAACATAATCAGGACAAGATGTAAACGAAGTATATTTTATTCTATAATAATTGGTATAGTTGTCACTTTTGTATAGTTAAATCTACCATACTTTTCTCTCAGTGCATTGACTGAGCGTCAGAAGGGAAAAAAGGAGGGAGTTTATAAAAAGATAATATAAATGAGAAAGTACGTATAATTGCAGGTGCAGGTAACGGAGGTCTTGGTCTGACAATCGAAGGTCCAAGCGAGGCGCGGATGAGCTGCACCGATAACTACAATGGCTCGTGCAGCGTCGAGTATGTCCCGGTAGAGGTCGGAGAGTACGACGTCGGAATAAAATTCGGGGACGAGCATATACCGGGTTCGCCGTTCAAGGTCGAGGTCGTGGCCGCGGTCGACGCGAAGGAAGTGACAGCTTACGGGCCAGGAATCGAGCCGGAGCAGGTCCGGGCGAACGTCCCAGCGAAATTCGTTGTGGACACTTCGGCCTGCGGTCCCGCCAAGCTCGACGTTAAACTCAAGACGGACAAAGGAATAATGAAAAAACCGGAAATCGTAAGTCGCGGCGATGGTATCTACGAGGTTACTTACGAACCGCCCCCAGCCGGAAGCAACATCCAAGTCGGCGTAACGTACGCCGATCAGGACATCGCCGGAAGTCCTTTCAAGCTCCAAGTTCTTCCGACCTGCGAGCCTAACAAGGTTCAGCTGTCAGGTCCTGGTGTCGCAACCGTCTGCACTGCCTCCTTCCCCGTCGACTTTGTCGTTGATACTTCCAAAGCTGGATATGGCGATCTTGAAGTTCAAGTTCTCGTAAGTTTTTTTTGTTCTTAAGCTAGTTCAGTTGCGTTGAGCCGAACTCAAATTTCATCTGTTTTTTATTTTTACCAACGTAGATCATATAAAAGCTATGATAAATTTAACTGTTTAATAAAACAAAATATTATAAACTTGTTTTAGGCTTCTTAATATCAAGTTATTTATTAATACTCGAAAAAAATTACGACTGAATTTGATTAACGTTCACAACCTGGGTTATTCCATGTGACATTTCGATCAATGCTTGATGGAAGAGGTCGTTTTTTCCATTAAAGAATGTTTGATTTTAGATAAAGAAAAAAAATTTTTTGCAACTTTTAGATAAACTAAAGTTAAGCAAATATTTAGTATTATAATTATAAGCAATAAAAAAATATAATTTAATGAAATAATGTCGATCAGGGTCCCGATGAGTCGCCGCGCAGGGTGACCGTTCAGAACATTGGCGAGGGCAAGTACAAAGCTACGTACCTTCCGGACGATTGCGGACGATACAAGGTCAACGTCAAGTACGGAGGAAAAGAGGTACCCGGAAATCCTGTTATGGTCCAAAGTGTCTCGACTGGAAAGGCTGACCAGTGCAAGATCAAGGAAGGAATTCAGCGAACACTTGCCCAGGGCGAGGAATATTGTATAACAGTCGACACGGAAAATGCCGGACGCGGTGCTCTCACCTGTCGAATTCGATCTACCTCAGGAAGGTCAGTCATTTCCCCCCCCCTTTTTTAAAAATTTTTACATCCTATACGCATCATATCCGATTAACAGCAAATCGAGTTCTTTTCGCTCCCAATTTATTCAAAATAATCGCTAATTCTCTTCTAATCCTTATTCTTCGTGATCAAGCTGAGTCCCTGTTCTCATTATTTTTCAACCTATTTCAGTCAACTTGCACCAAATAGCGAAGAAAAAGCATGCAACCTCGAGTGCCTTAGAAATTTATTGCTCTTCGCTCGTCCGTCTTTCATTTCATTATTTTTTTTCTCCATTAAATCGATGTGGAAAATAAGCCGAAAAAATATATTTAATTATTTTTCTAATATTAATCATATAGACGTGAATGAATGCGAAAGAGCGTAAAGAAAAAAAAAAGAGAATAAGAAGGAAAAGGGAGTAAAGAGGTGGTGGTGGAGAAACGTGTGGACGGTTTGGCAAGGAGCTTCAGTCTTGTCACTGAGGCAGAATTAACAAACTGGTGGTGAAAGGTCGCGATCAGCCGTTTCTCTCAACGAGGATAAACTTTTCGCGATGTTGACAGACACCGAGAATTATCGTATGCGAACCGTGATCATATCTCTTTGAGCCATCTCATGCCTCTCATCCTTATTCTCAAAGCGTGCGTCTCATTTTCCTAATTGCGAACGATGTTTCTCACCTCGAGCTTCTCTCATCCTCTCTTGTTACGTATTCTTTTTTCCCCCTCTCATCCTCCTCCTTCCCTTCCCTCCGCTCTCTCTCTCTCTCTCTCTCTCTCTCACTATCTTTCTTCTCTTCTCTGTCTCCCTGCTGTGGCAATAGACATTTATCTCTGCTTTTGCGAAGATAGAACCCTCTCGTTGTCTTCGTATATCAGAAATAATACGAGGGCTTGTAAAAACATTTTCCTGTCACTATCTGCCGCTTGTTTCTCATTGTAAAAGCTTCAGCCAAACGTTAAACGAGAGACGAATGATTGTCTACCAGGTCTTGCGTCTCTTTAAATTTATTCTGCTCGTCTTTCGAGCAACGATTTCATTCTGACACTGTCTTCCAATTATTTTTTTGTCATGCATTTTTTTCTCAGCATTCGATGCTTATATTCCCACTACTTGTTGATCTTAAAAAAATGTCAACTTTTATTTTTAAATGATTTTTAACGGTGACACGGGTTTTTAAATATATGTGATTTTATTCTATCAATATTACATTATAATTATTCTCGCAGTAAAATTTTAAGCTATAGATGCGCACGTGTAATCGTTTTTTTCTATAATATTTTATAATTCTCAACTTCAGAGTTGGAATTCTTAGTTACCATTAGACTCGAGTCAACTTTCTAAATAGTTTAATAATATTTTTTCGTAGCATTAAAAAAAATAGTTTGTGTATTTTAAGTCGTCCTGATTTAATATTTTATATGCTGTGCAATCAATTTGAATTTTACCAGATAATGGATTCAAAATGATGCAGTAAAGAAAAAAAGTGCAAAGATCAAATAAATAAAAGGTAAAAACAGGCGTGATAACCGGAAATGAAGTACTTTGGCTGTGACAACTTTGTATACTACCTCTTCCACAGCAATGATTTGTTTCTTCCGAAGGCGACTGCCAGACTATCGTGTTGCCCTCGTTTTTAACCAAGTTCGTGCAAATTTGGAAAAGCCTCTGATAAATTTGGAACAGCGAAATTAATCAGAATGCCGGTAATAAATTTGTTCTCAGATGAGCATCTAATTTTTCACCATCTCTTCAAATTCCAATTCCCAATTTACTCGAATGAAAAATTAGATATTATTTTAATAACTTGAAAAATGAAAAAAAAATAAGAGAAAAAATAAGTCTTGAAAAAGAATAAAAACAAGTCGTTTTCTTAGACGAAAATATCATTGTCAGGTCTTCCTCAAGATATAACTTCTTGTTTTGAGAGGCTATTCAAATAGACAATGCTATGACATTAGTAGTGGAATATGACTTTGACAATAAGTTCAGTGCACGCTTGGGATTCGCCTCAGATTTAACACACGCGAGTCACGGTCTGTAAAATTTGTCTGGCACGTTTCCCAGAGACAAGAATTTGCGGAAATTGAATTCCCGCTTCGATTCTGTCGGACAGCGAGCATGCTCTTCCCTGCTTTTATAAATAAAACAATAACGCAGAAAAGAAAAAAAAATTTTTAAATATATAGCATCAATACTATTTATTATATAGCGAGGTCGTCGATATTGATATTGAGGACAATGGCGATGGAACCGTGAACGTTTATTATACGGTCGCTGATGCTGGAGACTACACTCTGAGCATCAAATTCGGTGGACAACCTATACCCAATGGCCTGTACACATTTACGGTAAGACTTTTTACTCATTTTTCTAAATCTGCAGTCCGATCTCCGAATAAGAAACCCGGCAATAAAAAACTTTCCCCAGTTTGTCACTCGAGCGCTTCCCCCACTTCGACTCGAACTCCGAGCTCGAAAATTTCGTGCGCGGAACCTCTGATTAAGAAACCAGCCTGGGAGAGATTATTTGGACAAAATAGAGTGATCGTTATTGTAGTGTAAATTGACATGTGTACATACGTGCGTGAGTATATGATGAGATGTTTCTGTAATATTTTATTCGATTTGTATACTATACAGCCTGATCTCTTAAATACGCTTTTTTACAGTTTCGGTCATTTTATGACAGATAATAGTAATTCAGATACAGTAGTACACAATAATAGATAGATATAGATATACTGTTTTATTGTACCAGAGTACACTGAGAATAGATTTAGTTGAAAAATATTTAGTTGAAAATATTTTGTCGAAACAACACTTGTTTATTTGAAATAATTAAACTTCAGTTAAATCAACCAAGAATTTTGTTCAATTTGCAAAATAATATCGTTGAACGTACTGAAACAAATATTTTGTCGAAACAACCAAATTTCATTTTCAGTGTACGAGGCTCTTGCGTACAAAACATAAAAAGCATACAGAGTAAGAATATACAAGAATGAAATATAAAAGTAAATGAGGTACAAAATGTAAAGTATGTACAAAATATAAAGCGTAGAGTAAGTGCAAAGAAAGAAAAGATAGAAATAAAAATATATAGAAATAAAGAGTAATTCATAAGATCGTGTAAAGAAATAATATTCAATAGTATTCAATAATAATACGATAATATTTAATAGTATACGTATATTAACGTGAAACAAAAAATTTGCTAAATAAATATCCACGCGCAGTCGAAAACGTTTTTGCGAAAGTTGCAATTCGTTCGAGCGTGTTTCTTGTTGAGAGGATCGTATGCGAAAAAGAGTGAGAGAAACAGACAGATATATATGCGATATATAAGAAAAACTCTTCCCCTTGGGGGCTTTTGGTTTCTTATTCGGAGATCGGACTGTATTTTATATTTACTGCTCCACCCATTTTTTTTACCATTTTCAATGGTAAAAATGGTAAAAACATTTTTTTGTTATTTATTTTAAAAACGCGTCTATATATTCGAATTAGACAAAAATTCGAAAAAAAAATTTAACGTAAATGAGATGCAGTCTTTGCTTTTCTGTTCGATCTGCGCTGAAAAATGTGGTGAGTCTTATTGTCACGTATACAGTGTATGAGAAGAGAGGATAGTGTAAATTTGTCGCACAGCGCAGTGGTGATTGCTATTGTCACGGACGAGGTGTAACGAATGGCTCTCGACGTTCGGGGCAATGTCAATTAGCCGAGTAAACGGTGGCGAGAAAAGGCGGAAGAAGCAGCGAACAGAGGACAAGTCCGTGCTGCGACACAACGAATCCGCTATTCAAAAATTCGAACCCTCTCGAGCTATTTTCATCGAGAGAATTATTAGAAAGTGAGAGCTAGACAGCTAGAAGAAAATAGATCGAACAAAATCGTAATTAATGAAAAAAATGAATGTGAAAAAAATCAAGACACCATTGAATAAAAAAATAGTAATGTAAAATTTGAAAAATGCTCTATACATTAGGATTTTATAGTGTTTCACGACGAAATATTGAAGAAATAGCGGGAAAGAGTCCAGAATCGTAAAAATGTCTATCGGTGCGAGAATAAAACGCCCGAGGAATTTGTGCTGGGCGAAGAATCTATAATGATGCGGCGGTCTCGCATAAGAGAGGGTGGGGATAAGTTTTGTCCCCCGTTAAATGTCGTCGGGGAGAGGAGGAAAAATTGGGAGAGCCCTCACGAAGCTTTCTGGTTCGCGGAGCTTTCTGGTTCCTGCTGTTATTGGAGTCAGCGAGGGGCAAAGAGTCAACAAGTTGGCCAGCACATGAGTGCAGGGGGATCGTCGCGGTGTGCTGCGAGGAAAGATGAGGAGAGCAGCAGAGAAGATACGATGAGGAATATAGAAGGGTTTTGGAGCACACCGAAACCTGCTGCTGCTGCTGCTGCTGTGATCTAACTATAGAGAGAGAGAGAGTGTGTCCGAGATACACGCAAGGATATTGTCGGAAAATTTGCTTCTCCGCTTTGAACACACAGTTCACTTCGAATATTCACAGTGCTCACACCTATACGTCACTTTCTTACTCTGTCAATAGTATTATTATACTATTGAATACACTATATATTATTATATTGGTAACTCAACTGGCTGTAACAGCGGGTAAAAATTATAATCAGAGGAAATAACGATCGACGAGGTATAGAAAATATATAGAAGTCCAAAATAAGAACCCAGCAAACACACACTGAGAATAAATGTTGATTGAATCAACTAAAATTTTATCGAATCAACAAAATTTCAGTTGATTCAACCAACATTTTATTGAATCAACAAAATTTCAATTGATTCAACCAACATTTTTTCTCAATGCAGAGCAAGGATAATTTTCGTAACTGATACATAACAGTTACAAAACTTGTCGAATTTTTGTAACTGATATATATAATTGTTACGAAAATGTTCTTTTGGTGTTTTCTGGGAATATAAGCAGGTATCGGATGAGATATTATATATTCGAGTAGGCAAGCTCTCGATTCTCTCACCACACTCTGCTCGAAGGTATTTCGTCCGTATGTGAAATCTGTGTGATCGTTTTAACGCGAATTCATTATGTTTTCTATCCATCCGTATATCCGCCTCTTCCGCGTGTGTAATTCGATCCTGTTCGAGAGACTGGGAGACAAATAATTCTGAGAGAGAGAGAACGAGAAAATGGGGGGGGAGGAAGTTGTGAGATGCTCGAGCTTTTTGGTCGAACTCTATTTTGATCGCCGGGTCGCTGCTTTTCACGAAATTTATAAGCATAAAAAAATATATATGTATGGGTAGGGGAATGCTGGGAAGTATACACGTTTGGAGGTAGGATAAAATGTTGGATGAAGAAGCTGGTTTGTGTGCCTCTTGGTCGTGTCATTGTGTGGGGGTGGACAGAAGAAGACGAAGGAGGAGAAAAAAGGGGGGAACGACGGCGACGTCGACGACGACGACGTGAGTGCGGAATATAAATTAATGCCCCGAGCTGGTTAAATTAAAACTACGAGATACCTCGAATCTTGGAATATTGAAGAGATCGAAACAGAGATTTGATATCACGCATTTTATTAAATTATTGGATCGTATTGAATATTTGAAAATTTCATTATTTATTGCTCCACAAATATTCTTATTTTCGTTCAATTGCAATTTTAAAAAATGTCAAGTTTAAAATTGTAATTATATCGTTAAAGCGTGCAATAACGAGAGTCTTTATTCGTTTTGTTGTTGTTGTTGTTGTTATTGTTGTTGTTTTTGAGTATGAAAAAATGCGAACGAAATAGGAAATAAATTTGTAATGAGGAGAATGAAAAGCGAGGGTGGCCCGGTTACGAGTTTACTCAAAAAGTCGCTGTGGACCGTGTCAGCGAGAGCTCTCCCGAGCAAAAGGCACGTGTACGCACGGGAATACCGCCTGTGTGGACATTGAAGCACACGCACATTGATCAAGCAGAGACGACAGCTGCACGAGCGCATCTCATGCACAAACTTCCTTCACGTGGATAAATTAGCCACAGCAAAATTTCGAAAATAGCCAAATTTCCTATGTTGCTGTTGTTTTTTAATTTTTTTTTAAATTTTAATATACAGAAACGAGGATGAAAAAGGGCGCAACGATTCGTCGCTAATCACACTCTATCGAAACAAATATGATTTTTTTTTTAATTTTACTGTTTGGGCAATACAAGCACAGGCAAGTGACGAAAAATTTGAAAAATATTTGAAAAGATTTATTCTTTTTTTTTTCTTCTTGTATGCTCAAAGAGATACATTTTTTTTGGCACTTCTCAACATGTTGTTTTCCGACGTCCTCTAGATCTCGAATTCGAATGCAAATTATTCTCTGTCCATCCCGGATAATCACAGCGATCGCCCGGAGAGGTGGGGGCATATCTATTATAGTATTCTCGAGCATTGTTAGAAATTTTCCGAGTGGGTGGAAAATCCGATGTTCCCGTGTTTCACGATCGCGAGTTTGTCTCCGACCCTCGTCGTGGCTGGATCACCAGCATACCTGAAATTTCATATTTTCTAAACAATACCTCCTAGTGATTATTTTGTGAAGTAAACATTTATTTCCTCATTTATTCGCTTAAATATATACATATCTCTCTCTCTTTCTCTCTGTGTATATATATATATAAATATATGTAATATCTTTAGTGAAAAAATGCGCGCACATACGCACAAATAGCTATATATAGCTCAGAACATATTTATCGATAAAAAAAATCTCGGGTGATATGAAACAAAATGAAGCATTGGAAAGAAATAATAGTACATAATTGTTTGATAGAATCGGTAAAATAAATAAAAAGCGACATTAAATTTTTGGTAATTACGTAATTGAAAAGAGTCGGATGTAAAATGAGTTTGGCCGGGGAAGGCGAATCTGAAAATACGTAAATTCCATCGTCGCGACTATCAAATCGTGTGGACACGTGATTCCTTTTTGAAATATTATTCGGGGAAATATTATCTATCGCGTACGTGTGCGAATGATTAAACGTCACTGTTCCAATGAAATTCCTGGCAAATATTATTGCAATGCACTATTTAAAAAGTACATGCGAAGGCCACTTGGGAAAACGAACAACGAAACGTTATTCATTTGAAGAAAAAACAAAGTGTTGAAGAAGAAATAAACGAAAAAAAAACTAGTGAGAATATATAAGACCATTTATTATTGCCATAATATTACAATATTTGACGTGAGCGTACGTGCCAAAAAAACTCTGTTGAACTAAAAATAAGTATAAGAGAATCGTAAAGTGTTTGTTTCAAAAATTTTGTTTACAAACGCTGTATACGGAGTAACAAAAAATTCCATATAGTGGAGAAGCATTGGTAAGAACGAAAAAAGAAGAAAACTGAGCCAAAAAAAAATGAAAAGCAGGAAGTAGGAAGAAATTTTTCACGACGTACGTTATAAGAACTCGCGTGACCGAGACGAGCGCGCGACACATTATAATTTTTCAATTGGCCTTTCGAAAATAAGCAATAACAAAATTGCCAAATTTTCTTCGCGCCAAAGAAAATACGAGAGTAACAACAATTTGCATCGAGCGAAAAGAAGACGTGGACGCAAAAAACGGAGAAAAAAACAAGGATACATTTCTTAATTTATATGCTATCGATAAATAATATATAAAGTTGTAAATAATAAAAAGGGAAAAAATTTTGAATGAGATAATAGAGTATATTAGGGTGAGTAAAAAAACTAAATTTGAGACATCTTTTTTGAGGTCCTAGGGGACCATTTAAAAAGAAAAAAAAAAGAAATCGATTTATCGAAAATTCTAGAGTGACCTATCCCCTTAACGAAAAATTCGCAAGCGAATTTTTTTGTAGAATGTTCAATTTCCTACAAAAAAATGTATTGCCCATTATATTGTGCTTACTATTTAGCGAGTTATAAAATAATGATGAAAAAAAAATTCAAAATTCTTCAAACTTTGAGCTCAAATATCTTTCAATTGGTGAGATTAACGAAAAATTCGTAAGAGAATTTTCTTGTTGAGCGTTCAATTTCCTACGAAAATATGGTTCATTTTTAAATATGGTATCATTTTTAAATGATATATGTTAGTTTGATATACAGCAAGATCCGAATTTTTCCGTAAGGGACCAATTAAAAATTGAAAATTGCGATGCTGAGGACTTTCCCATCACCATAAAGAGCTCATATTTGGTGAAGTTCTCTATAGAGGTGCCTATAGTAACAAGGTTTTCAATGGTCGAAGAATAAAAAAAAAATTTCGTTTTTTTACCCACCCTAGACTATATGTATTACTTGAGATGTATATGGGGGATGTATAAAAATAAACATGTGTGTTTATATTTGTAATGGTGTCTCAGGCATCGGAGGAATACCGGGAGCACAGCAGCCACAATAAGACGCATCGTGGCCGAAGAACAGGTGACCGTCGGACGGAACATTTGATCAAGCAAGAGCGAACCTCGAGCTTGGAGCAAACCTCGAGCATAACAACAAAGCGTAGTACAACAACACAACACGACAGTGCATCAACGAAAAATTACAACAGCATCAGACTTGACAACATCCGATTGCCAGTTGAACAAGGAACAGTTGTTGGTGAGTCACGCCCTGCCTCATTATATTTTATTCCTTTTTTATTCTACTATCGTCTTCTATATAAATAAAAATAAATTGCCACTTGTATGACGGAGCATCACTTGCAAACGATTCGATCGATTTTACTGATTTTTTTATGTGTTCGTTATTATTAGGACAAGGTTTGTATATGAAATTTTTGAAAAATCCATGGGAAAAGTTAGAATTTAGCTTATCCGAACCCGATAAACTTTTACACCTTGTGTGACCGATCATCATGAAATTTGGCACGTAAATGATAAATTATACAATGTCGTTCACTGAAGTATAATAAAAACAATATATGGAGATAAGTGTATGATGGGTAAAATTTTTAATCGTATACTTTTTTTTAGTCAAATCAAAAATATGTATCTTTTAGTTTTTCTCCATGTGGTTTTACAACTTAAGTTTATTAGAAAAAGTTGTTACTAATTAGTTCTCGAACAACATACTCAACATTCAAGGTAATCCAAAGTGATCCGTACTTGATACGTATATATAAAAATTAGGAACAACATTTTTTTGGGTTTTTTTAAAAAAGTAATTGAAGCTTCGTTGAAGTACTATAAAAAAGCTGTTCGAAATTTTAACAAGTTTTACTTCTTATATAGAAGTCAAGATACTTAGAGTTGAAGATCGTAATAATATTTAACACGTGCTCATGTATGGGAAAGTAAAAAAAGTGGTAATTTTCAATAATTAATATCTCGAATTCTATGCAGAGAAACACAAATTAACACAAATTTTTAATATTTGTATTCACAAAATTTTGACGTCTACGTAGACGAAGTTGGGGGAAGATCACATAACAAACATGATTATTTTTATAGAATTTTGTGACTTTTTAAAATCTATACTTGTTTTGTTTAAAAAACAAATTTTTTTTTAGAATTTTTTTAAACGATGGATTTTTGTAATCGAAATTCAATAAGTAATGAAAAATATGGAAAATTAATTTAATGATATTTAATTTTTAATGAACGTTAATTAACGTGCTAGTATATTATATCATTTCACCGACCAAATGAATAGGTATTATGATAAGGATTTTCCACTTTGTTTCAATTTTCTTCCTGACAATGAAATATATGCACAATAACGCGCTCGTAACATAGTCGCGAGACCGTCGCAAGTGTTACAAATTTGGCTGAGATTATTTATTATTCTTGATAAAGTACGCTTGGCTCTATGACGACGTCGTTGGACACATTAATTTCGACAAAGAGATGGAAATTAATTAACGATAGTATACTGATGAAGAGTTGAGGTACGAGTCGAAATAATTATATAGTATATATTCTCCAATTAAATAGTCGAGACTTATTATCTTCTCTCTCTATTCGTGACAATCTCACATCGGCTCGAGACATGTACGATCAAACTATATTTAATAATGGTAGATCATTAATCATGCGAAAGCGTCGAGGGGAGAGGGGATATTCTCGCGCGACTTGACAGACGCGACAGGTTCTCACCCTGTTCGTCTTATATCCCAAAAGACAATCCCTCTATATATCTAGCTGCTCTTGGCTCTTTCTCACTCTCTCTCTCTCTCTTTCTTTCTTTTATTTCTTTCACACATTTGACGAAAGAAATAAAACCCGGATACTTATAGAAGGCCCGAAAATGGTGGGCAATAAATTTTTTCCTGGGTCAAATGAGGCGAAGTGGGTCCTCACGAGATTCGTATCACTTATTCGAGCAAGCTCGCATCGCGAATTGCCAAAAATATGTGGAAAAGCTCCCATCGGTCCAGCTTGAAGAACCACGGTATACATATAGTTTCCGCCGCGTGCGCGCCTTTCTCAACTCACTCACTCGACTCCACGTTTCGTAATACATTTTTGCTCGTGTCGTTTGTCATTGGTGATATTAATATTGGAGTTTGATTAAGCGGAGTCACATGCTCGACGGTTTGCCTCGTAACTCAGTCATGATGCGGAAATCAACATTATGCTCAAAATTTGACGAATATTATTTTAAATATTTCTATTCGCATTAGGATTGCATTTTTACGATATTCCGATTTACAGGTAACCCCCATTACGACTCAAAATAACGAACCGACTGTTTTGTTTCAAAATTTATTATTTCAATCAATGTTCCATATTTATATAAGCTTTATTATTGCAGTTAAATTGATATCTAAGGCTATTCTACCATTTTCTATATGAGAGTAAAAGAATTTAATTGACAGAAATTTTTTTTTTAAACATGCTATTTTTTGTGTGACGTCGTTATAATTCTGGTACATATTGATCAATGGGTAAAAATACTATCAGTAAAAAGTCCCATATTTCGATACGATTACAATTATTTCAAATCAAAATTAAAAAAATATGTGTCCCGCCGAAATTCAGTACTTGAATTTTATTTTTATTTGCCCACTCTGCGTGTTGTTTTGAAATAAAAATTAATCTTTTGATGGCGACATGTACCTTTGAAAACAGAAGTCCCAAGTTTTTATTCCACATTACTCTCAATTTTTTCAAATAATAAAATATCTAATTTTCATGACTTTTCTGTAACACTGTATATTATTTTAAATCAAAAAATAAGAAATCTCAGTTTATACCATATTGTAAGTGGCGGATAAACCTTCTTGATATTGGCTCCTTTTTCGAGATGAAAACTGTATACAGGGTTATGAGTTTATTTTTTCTCAAGTGGACCACCTGTTCTATGAATTCGGACGATTCGTTATACTTAATAATCCCGCGTGTGTTATTCTCTACATGTGACCGCAGGCTCTCTCGAAATCTTTCTCCCTCCACCCCCCCACCTCTCTTATTTCTTTTTCTCATTTGGTCACGTTGACGACGCGCTAAATTTCTCAAGTGTGCGTTTTTAGATGAGTAAGCGAGGGCGTCTCTAACTCCGTGTACTTTTCGTAATATAGGCGCGCGCGCGCGTGCAAAAACACACATGTGTATACATATGTATACAGAAATTTGGAAAGGTTCGTAACGAGGGATAAGACTTGGAAGCAGGCTGAGCCCGTTGGCAAATTCGTGTTTTCTACGTATATCTCGGATCCCCCACGTGAACGTATGCGATCTCGCATCCTCACAGAGACAGACGTCACGGTGCGTACATGTACGAAAGGTAGATATAGATTATTTGCTTAACCAGCGTACAACTGGAAAATAATTTGGTCCCCGGCGGGACAGCGAACTTGCCAATATTCGTTCGAGGCATATGCTCGGGAGTCCTCAGTCTTCCCGGGGATGCGCCTGTGATCGGTATATCCCGCCCCGTATTGCTGGACAAACTTATTTCAATCTCTCCACTGGCTCAAAACTGCTTTTTAAAAAAAAAAGCGAACGCAGAGCGTTCAATTGTTGTTGCTGTCTTGCTACTCTCGAAAAAAGAAAAAGAAAATCATAACGAAATAACGAAATCGGAGGATAATGCAATGTTCCGGAATTCGGTAATCGGGACGAACGCGAGGGCTCGAATTGACTAATTATTAGAGATTATATTTTATGGGAAGAATTGACTAGTCGGTCCAAAATTTCATTAATCTCGCGTTTCTAAACGCAAAAAAAATAAGAGAGTATTTAGAAATTTAAGCGTGTTGTTATACAATAATTGTCTGGGGGCGGGTGTGACGAGTGACGTCGATAAAGATCGAAGCGCGGGGGATTTGGAGACGCCGGTAATCCAGATCTGGAAATGTTTTGGAACCGTAACGAGGAGCAGGAGGAAGTGGAAGCAACGTGGGAAGAAGTATCAACTTTTCACAGATATTGGCTAAAAAGCGTTACGTACAGTGCTCTCGATCGGGCTGAGAAAGGTCCAATCTGTTATCCGTCCGGCGAACACACTCGTCCGATTGACGAAACAATATCGAGCAACGAGGAGGCAGGCGTTTTTGAGGAGATCGAGGACGAAGCCGAAGATCCCCAGGATTTTGGACCGGGCATCAACTTCGCTCCTATCAAATTTTTAAGTCTCTTCTACATTCTCACGAGGAAAGGTTCGCTCGCACGAGCACACACTCGTTTTATTATTCCATACTCGCAACTTTTCTATTTTTTCCACATTTTCATCAAATCTCAATTATATTTATAACAATATTCGATTAATACATTTATTGTTTGACTCATCGATCTCGCACGAGCACACACTCGTTTTATTATTCCATACTCGCAACTTGTCTATTTTTTCCACATTTTCATCAAATCTCAATTATATTTATAACAATATTCGATTAATACATTTATTGTTTGACTCATCGATCTAGGAAATATTTCTTTTTTTCCCAGGCGTACACAACACTGCGCCATTAGTGTATGTACAAGCATATGCCTCTTCTTATTATAATCAATTTCATTGATTTCGATAGACAACCATTTTTGCGATGGAACTCTCGTTATTTGGCAAAATTTAATTTTTTTAAAATAAAAAAACGTAGACGGAAAGGTTGATCGTTGCTGCAAGGGGAAACTTTGTTAATTTTCGATTTAGACTTTTTCAAAGGAAAATATTGGGAATAAACCTAGGAGAATCGTTCCTATTTTTCTGGCAAGGTAGGTCGTAAGTTCATTTTTGCTCCAATCACCGTTAACCAGGGACACAACGTCGTCCAACCAAACGATCTCTCTCTCTCTCACTCTCTCTCTCTCTCTCCCCCTCGACCGTTCGTCGAGTAGCTTTGGGACGTAGGGTTTATTTATAGAAAAATCTTTTTCCTCCCTCAAGCAAAAGAATCTTGTTCCATAGTTTATGCGGTCATTAGATGACGGAGAGTCCTCTCTGGCGAAGAGCACAAACGCGTAAACAAGTTGAGAGCACTCTGGAAGCGTGAAAAGTTCTAAAACGAAAGAGTAGTTTATATAAATAATTGAAGAAAAAAAGAAATTATAATTAAAAAAAATAATTTTTTTGTTCGAAAAAAGCCGAAGTTAAAATGCCAAGTGGGAACGTGGACAAGCCTGTGATCGAGGATAATCGGGATGGAACCGTTTCGATCAGATACGATCCTCGGGAGGAGGGTCTCCACGAGCTTTCCGTTAAATTCAACGGAGAACCTATTCAAGGTAATATTTTAGCAGCTCCTGATGTACATATATGTATATATGGAAGCGAGTACATGGGTCAAAGTAGGATATTGTTATTAATTTTCGGTATGCTTGAAGGTTCTCCGTACAAGTTCCACGTGGACTCGCTGGCGAGTGGTTACGTGACGGCTTACGGTCCGGGATTGGTTTACGGGGTTTGCGGAGAGCCAGCCAACTTTACGATCTCGACGAAGGGAGCAGGCGCGGGTGGACTTGCTCTGGCGGTCGAGGGACCGAGCAAAGCAGACATATCCTGCCATGATAACAAAGACGGGACGGTATCGGTCTCTTATCTGCCAACTGCACCGGGAGAGTACAAGATTTCTGTCAAATTTGGCGACAAGCCGATCAAGGGTAGCCCCTACCTTGCAAAAATAACCGGTCAGTTATATTCTATTTTAATATATTATATTTTCTTCTTATATACAAAAATTTAGCTTCCTCGTAAACTAGCCGATAGATTGACTTTACATTTTTTATTAAACATTACATTTTAACAGAAGAATGTTAATATATACTTTTTATTCCGAAATTGCAACGACAACGGAAAAATAAAAAAATATCTGATAATGACTATGTATTCGGGTGATTCCACCTTATTTCTTCTTCTGACGAAATTCTGCCAAAGGAAAAAAATGTTTTATTTTTTTCGAAAGATATTTTCTCGAGTTTCTTATTTTTAATATCTCGAAAACCATTGTAGCTGCAGACGTAAGTCAAAATTCATTTTAAAGACATTTCGGATATTCACAAAATTTAGACGTCAATGTAGACCAAATCGCAGGAAGATCATATAATAAATACGATAATTTTTATTGAATTTTTAAAAACTATTTGCTTTTTTTGTACAACATCATTTTCTTAGAATTCATTTTTAACTATCGAACTTGATTTAGTAACGAAAGATGTGAAGGATTAATGATGATATTCAATATTGAATAAACGGTAAATTTCACGATTACCGACTATAACCCATTAATTAGGCATATAAACGGGGATATGCGAGTCCAGATAATAAATGTTGTTATTGTTTGAATAATAATCGCGTAGGAGAGGGTCGTAAGAGAAATCAAATATCGGTTGGCTCGTCGAGCGAGGTCCAACTGCCCGGTAAGGTGACAGAATCGGACATTCGTTCGTTGAACGCCTCGATAACGGCGCCGAGCGGTCTGGAGGAGCCCTGTTTCCTCAAGAATATGCCCTCGGGAAACACGTGCATCTCGTTCACGCCTAGGGAGTCGGGAGAGCACACGATCGCGATAAAGCGAATGGGCAAGCACATTGCGAATTCTCCCTTCAAAATAAACGTCGAGGACCGAGAAGTCGGGGACGCAAAGAAGGTCAATGTAACGGGTAACGCTCTGAAGGAGGGAAAAACCCACGTGGAAAACTCTTTCTCGATCGACACGAGGAAGGCTGGCTACGGGGGTCTCTCGCTTTCCATGGAGGGACCGAGCAAGCCCGATATCCAGTACAAGGACAACGCTGATGGAACCCTTACTGTATCGTACAAGCCGACCGAGCCGGGATACTACATTATGAATCTCAAATTTGCCGATCATCACGTCGATGGTTCGCCCTTCACCGTTAAGGTATACACAGTACATTCATCACTGCCAAATAAATCATTTTTATCTTGTTGGGATCTGACATGGAGGCGTGTCTAGGGTGCACTTGAGCTGTGTTGAAACGTGCGCGTGTGTGAAACGTATACTTATATTATTGTCTCAAAATTGCACCCCATTTTTAGTTCAAAATTTTCCACCAGATGTCATATCAACTTTTGTCAGATCCCAATAGTTATTTGTTACTAATTTATTCAAGAACAACATATTTAAAACTCAATGCCATTAAAGGCGATCCGTATGCTTGATATGTAGGTATGGAAATTAGGAAAAACATTTTTTTATTACTTCTTAGAATTTTTTTACTTCTTAGAAGTCAAGATACTTAGAGTTGAAGATCACAATTATATTTAACACGTGTTCATGTACGGGAAAGTAGAAAAATGGTGATTTTCGATAATGAATATCTCAAATTTGATGCAGCGAGAAACAAATACCTAAAAATAAGACAAATTCCTAAAAAAAAATCGTTTCGAACATGTGCTTGAAGGTTACCGGGGAGGGAAGCAATCGCCAGAGAGAGAAGATTCAGCGTCGCCGAGAGGCCGTCCCGATAACAGAGGTCGGAAGTCAGTGCAAGCTGACGTTCAAGATGCCCGGGATCACCTCGTTCGACCTTACAGCGACGGTAACTTCGCCGGGTGGCGTTACCGAGGATGCCGAGATCAAGGAGGTCGAGGACGGACTGTACGCGGTTGCCTTCGTCCCGAAGGAGCTCGGAGTCCACACCGTTTCCGTCCGATACAAGGAGATGCACATACCGGGATCCCCCTTCCAATTCACCGTCGGGCCGCTCCGCGACGAGGGCGCTCACAGGGTTCACGCCGGTGGTCCCGGACTCGAGCGCGGTGAGCAGGGCGAGCCTTGCGAATTCAACATCTGGACTCGCGAGGCCGGCGCCGGGACTCTCGCCATTTCCGTCGAGGGGCCCAGCAAGGCTCACATCGACTTCAAAGATCGCAAAGATGGAAGCTGCTACGTCAGTTATCGCGTTTCCGAACCTGGTAATTCTCTCCCCCACTTTTACTCTTTTACTCTCAGCGCGTATATAAACTTTTTATTCGTACGGCCTTCCAGAGTCTTTTTTTTTCTTTCTTTGCCTGTCTCTCGCTTTCGAGGGATAACGCAACGGGCCACTCGGTTACCACCTCGTGTTTGCGCTCTCCTCTCTCTCATCAGCATCGTTCAAAAATATCCTCGTTTCTATATTCGTTTTAACGCGCCGCGCGGATTTATATTTCAGGCAGTGTGCGTGCCTCGCTTTTCCACAACGATATCCCTCATCGGAGTTTCCTCTCTCTCCCTCTCTCTCTCTCTCTCACACACACTCTTACTCTCGTGAAACGTTGAACGATCCGAACATCCTCTCGATTATATTTTCGTCCGAGAGAGAGAGAGAATTCGTCAGAGTGGACTCGAGAGCTCGTGAAAATTCTGGATCGAGAATGAAGATTTGCGCCCGCGCTTTTTCCTCGATCGGTGGAAGAACGTTGAAGCCAGAGAAAGAGAGGAATATCGTGCGCGATTCAAATTTACCGCAGCTGCAGTCTTATTGACGAATCCCTCATTTCTTGACCCACTTTCGCGCGGTTCAATTCGTTCTTTTCGCTTCACATCCTTACCAACTCTTCTCTTATATTAAAATTCTATTATAATAACAGCAACGACAACTCGTATATACTAGTTTATTTTTTCTCCGATCCTCATTCATTGCCGCGATTCACTCGATTCACGCGACATGGGTACCTTTACCGCTTCCAAAAATATAGTCCTTCTCGGTAACGATGGACCAGAAATTGACGACGAGGATGGTCAGTTGTTATATTATTTCACTCTTCCGCCCTCATTTTTCCCTTTTATATAAATAATTTTATATAAATAATTTGACTGAGAATGCAACAGAGGTGTTGGAATAAAATAATAAACTGATGACTCGTTAATGAAAAACAAAACTTCTCATACATGATATCTTAATAATTTTCAGGTGACTACAGAGTGGGAATAAAGTTCAACGACCAGCACATACCCGATTCACCCCACAAGTTGTACATATCCCCGGCAATGGGAGACGCTCATAAGCTCGAGGTCGCACAATTCCCCGATGGTAGTATCCAACCGGACAAACCGATGACTTTCCTCGTTCGCAAGAATGGAACGAAAGGCGAGCTTGACGCTAAGGTAATTCATGAAAAAATCATCAAACTGTACAGATAAAAGTTGCTAATTGAATATTTATTTAATTAATGGGAGAAAAATTGTATGGTAAGTTTGTCTCGACAACGTGTGTGCATAACAGGGGTGATTCATCCACGTGAGATACTCCGCGGTATTGCGTAAAAGCGAGAAGTGACCAAAATAAAACGTTGCTTTTGCGAAATGAGTTATATACTCCGAAGCGGGGAGATTCGAAGCGTGGGCGTGCGTTCTGTGATTTCGAACTCGGCCGTTCAAAATGGCCCTTCAAAATCATCTCTCGCACGTAGTGTCGAAACTTGCTGGGTCTATACAAATATTTTCCTTTTTTTTTTCTTGAAAAAAAAAAGGTATTTTTCTTGGACCAAATCCAGAAATTCTGTCAATTTTAAATATGATGAAAAATAGAGAAAAATTATTTAAAAAAATTTTTTTTAGACAATTTTCAGTTAATATACGTAAAAGAATAAATTTGTTTGATCGGAAGATCGTGTCACCGAGTGGAATAGAGGACGATTGTTTCATCCAGTCGATCGACGCTGAGGAATATTCGGTTAGATTTATGGCCCGGGAAAACGGAATCCACAACATTCACATAAAGTTCAATGGAGTGCACATAAACGGAAGTCCCTACCGCGTCAAAGTCGGAAAAGTTGACGCCGATCCGGCGGCGTTGCACGCTTACGGCAACGGCTTAAAAGAGATAAAGACGGGACAAAAGACCGATTTCATAATCGACACGTGCAACGCGGGTTCCGGCGCCCTCGCGGTCACTGTCGATGGACCGAGCAAAGTTGTCATGGACTGTACCGAGGTCGAGGAGGGCTACAAAGTCAGATACACGCCTCTCGTTCCTGGCGATTATTACATCAGCATCAAATACAACGGATACCACATCGTTGGTTCGCCCTTCAAGGTCACCGCTACCGGTACCCTATTTTTCTTTTTACACCACCATTTAAGGAGATTTACGCCATTTTATTTCCCACTTTCAGATATATTATCTTTATAAGTACTATGATAAACGAAACATCCACTTTTTTTCCAATCCTTATACAAAGAATCTTATGACATTTGTATTTTTATTAGCGTTATCCTTATAATTTTGAAAAAAGGCAAAAACGACATGTAGAATATTAATAGAGTTAAATAAGTAAATAATTTTTACGTAATTATTGTAATAATAAGAATGAACAATTTTTTAGAATGAAAATGGAACAAAAAAAGTTTAATTGCTTCTTGAGTCATAATATTAACGCGTGAATCTCCTTTAAAGAATCAAAAAACAAATTCATAGTAAAAATAGAACGCTTTTAATAATCCATTATAATTGAAGGCGCTGATCTTGCTGAGCGAGGAGCCCAGGAATCAAGCTCGATTCTCGTGGAGACAGTCTCGAAAATTTCCAAGTCGAAGCAGACCGGTCCTGTTCTGCCACTCTTCAAGTCGGACGCTAGCAAAGTAACGAGCAAGGGTATGGGACTCAAAAAGGCTTATCTTGGCAAGCAAAATCAGTTCACCGTCAATGCCGGCGATGCAGGTCAGAAAACCATTTTAAATTTCGTACAAGAAAGGTCACCTTAACCGTACCCCCAAAATCAAGTCGAACAAACTACTTCTTTTGATACAAATCAAAGTTATACGAATTCTCACGATAAATGAGCGTCTCGCAAAAAAAAATGCCTTAGTTTATTCTAGTTTCGAAAACGAATTATTTCGAATCGGAGGTGCAGCAAGGTGATCTTCCTTGTCAGTTGATTCAGAACGTGCTGATCGTCGACAGAGCAGTATTCTGTCCTCTTACCAACAGATGATAATAAATGGTTTCTCGGTTGCCAGGTAATAATATCATTTTTGTGGGAGTTCACGGACCAAAGGGACCCTGCGAGGAAGTCTACGTCAAACACACCGGTCGCAATAATTACAACGTGAGCTATCTCGTGCGTGAGAGGGGTGATTACATCATAATCGTTAAATGGGGAGACGATCATATTCCCGGATCGCCGTATAGGGTTGAAGTTTAGATTACATTTGAAATCCCGAGAGAAAACGTGCACGCTAGATTTATGAAAACACGAGAATATTGATAAATTTAAAAAAGCGCTATTGAGTTGGCTAAAATAGTATTTCTACGCGCGAATATCAAAATGAGATAAATATTTTTGAGAATCTGTTTTTTTTGAATAAAAAAAATATATATATATGCCGAATAAGAAAACAATCACGGGCCAATGAACTTTCGACACATCGAAAAGACTATTTTACCCAGCTCCGATCATCTCGCTCTGTGGGGGCAGAAAAATAGAAAAATCCTTTTGCTCGATGGACGAGTATGTGTCATTATTATAACTACAATTATATATACTTGTGATGTTTGAAAACTACATGATTTCTGGCAATAATGCATTGATATTGGGCTTTTCTAAGAAATTTTTCAACGAAACGAGCCTCTGCGCTCGTGCGTTTCATCATGTCAATTGTAATGAAGAAAAAAAAAAGAAAAAAATCGTGAATAATGTACCAATGTGCCTTTGATTTTAATTTTTGACCGATAATGTACTCGCTAAAAATAAGTCTTCTATTTCTTAAATGCGCGTATATCTGCGATGAGCACGTTTATTTCTTCATCGTCACGCCATAAAAGAAAAAATATGTGTATTAATCGCGAGTATGAATATGCGTGCACGCAGAACTGTACGTTCAAGATCGCGAGCACCTTTCATCGCATTATTATACATGCTAACAATATTTCATTGATTATGATAATTATAGAGGACTGCGAATGATGCGAAAGAAAGAAAGAAAAATATCTTACGTACATACTATATACAGTCTGTTCAACATTAGTTTAGAAATAAAATACAATATATTTATTAAAATGTTGAATTATTTCGGTGAGAGGAGGAACGAGAGGCGTATAGCAGCACTTGCGCATTCTACTGAATTTTAGGGGTAGTTTTTCAGAAATGAAAACACCCGAGAGCGTCTCAACGATTAAATATGTTTGCCCGCGTCCGTAGTTTCGCAGTCGTTAACCTCTTGATTTTTCATCATGCACGAATAAAAGGGGGGAAAAAAAAGGAAGAAAGGCGTCTCTGGTAGCCGATTGGCGCTCCCCGGGAGGCTTGAGAGGACAAAAGGGGGCAAAGGGTCAAGAAACGAAGAGAAAAGGAATGAGAGAGTAGTAGTGGCGCTAGTAGGGCTGGAGAGAGAGGAGGATTTTGCGGAATGTTGCGCGATGACAGCAGGCGATTCGGGGAACGAGGAGGCGAGGGAGGGAGGGAGGGAGGGATGGATGAGAGAACACCTGTTCTCTGCGCTGTCACGTTGCGGATAGTAATCCTCGGGGGAAATAGAGGGGTGTGAACTCCGGTAGACGGAGCCTCCACCTCTTGGCGGGTACGGAACGGTAGATCGTCTCGCCTCTCTTGCTCTCTTCACTCTCGTCGTCGTCTTTTTATCCCTGCCCCGTTTGTGCCCGGTCGGAGCTCCTTTAACCCTTCCACAGGCGGCCTCTCGGCCAGCCCCGGCGGACTTATTCTCGCGGCTCCTCGAGGGTTGGACGAAAAACTTGAAGAATATAAGCATCGGATAGGACGATGGGCGGTGCCTCGCGTTGCTCCGCCGCGATTATTTCAGCTCCCTCTCCTCTTCCTCTTTCTCTCTTAATTCCCTCCTCGCTGTCTCACTTCGGCAGCGAGCGAGAAAATTGCGATGCGCAGAAACGCCTGTCCCCGCGGAGAAACTCATCGTCATCCCGGAAGAAGAAACGACTATCTCGAGAATTTCCTATTTTTTTTGTTTTTTTTTTCATTCTCATCGATTCTATACTCTTATATTCTATTTGGAAATAAAAAATACATCAATTGATTGAAATATTCGATTAAATTTTCAAATCGCTTAGTTGAAAAATCGCGACTACCTTACATACGTTGCAATTTCATTCATCTGTTATCAATTTGTACCATTAAGGTTGAAACCAACATTTTTTCAATCTCTAATTAGAAAGCTCGTTATAAAGAAAATAAATATTCAAAATCCAATATATAGGGTCATCAGATTTTTCTTATTTTTCGAATAATTTTTTTTCATTATATTTTTCATGTCACGATGAAATTTTATTTTAAAAAAAAGGAATGAATTTCCTACGATATTCACATATTAAGAACGTAATACTATTTCGAAGTGAACAAAAAAAAACTTATCGACAGTGCAAACTCTTCTGTGATTTTTAATGCTAAAAATGTAGAACTTTGAAAAGAATGAAGAAGGAGAAAAAAATCGATGGAGCTGCAATAAATAGAGAGGGAGCGTTTGAAGCGCGAGAGTAAAAAGAGGAAAAGAGCGTGGAGGAAAAGAGCAGGGAAGGTGAGAACGCGCGAGATTCATAGGTGCAACCGCGTATCCGGAGGAAAACCGGAGAGGCTCCGCCTCTTTCCCCCACCGGTCTATTCCCTCCCACTCTCTGTTCTCGCGTGGAATTTTGACGTTGTATAAGCGCGTCATGTACCTTTTTCCTAAGGATTGTACAAGCACGACACCCCCTGCTGTTCGACCTTTTTGCATTCTCTCGCCACCTCTGCGCCTGTCTCCTGCTTTCATCCCAAAGAGAAAGAGAGAGAGAACGCGCTCTGACTACATTTCCTGGACGTTTGCACACTACCAGACTTAACCGATGAAACGTACAGAGTATCTCCACACGTGGATCAGAGGCGAGCGGAGAAAGAGAGAGGAAAATAAAGAATGAAGAATGCGCCGATTCTCTTTTTTTTTAGTTGTGGAACGGGGAGGAAGTAACGATCTTCCGCTCCAAAAGAAGCAATTGAGCGCGCGTATCGAACGGAAGCTCAGACTATTGTTGTCGTCGCGTTGCGGAGGTTACTTTTTGCGATTGTACAACGAGCATGCTCGCATCTTTCGAGAGCACACAGTATTTACCCCAAGAGGCGTTTCAAGCCGCGCCCAACCAGCGCCATTTTCTTTGATTTTCTTCACGAAACTCGGGAGTGGAATTCGTTGCAGGCCGGAAGCTTTCGCCCTCCCGCCTCCGGCGTTCTTGCAATTAAGGACTCACCGATAGGGCTTTGCGCGAATTTAACGAGAACGTTTTACCAGATAAACGAGTGTGCCAGTTTTTCATTGCCGGAAATGAAATGTTCATTTTGTCCGTAGCCATTTTTCCTCTTATCGTCAAGCGAGATCTTCGATCTTTACCCAAGCTACATTTGTCCGAGGTCTTGCACGAAAACAAACGCGTTCAATCTACAAAAAGAATAAAAAAGAAAGAAAATGATTTTTTTTTCACTTCAGCCTCAATATCGAGGCCTTACTACCTAAAGAAAATCATAACAAGGAGGAATAAAATATTTTTTCTAGTTAAGGGAGAATTAACGGGGAGAAAAAAATATTCAACGTGAAAATTTCGTAATCATTTTTTTTATTGAAACTCAATTTTTTAGATCAGAGTCCGTCAAGACAAAGGATTGCAGAATTGAAGAAACCACTTTTCTTTCACGTTCTCATTACTTCTTCATTTTTATTTCGAATACAGAACATCGGAATATATTTTTGTATCTTTTTTCTGCTTTTCCTTTCTTTTTCTCCTGGCAATGAAGAAAAGTCGTCGACTATTTACATCAGGGATTTCCAACTAACAGCACAGTCAAGCACCGTGTACAACAACGTGTTTCTACTCTGCATTCTGCTTACAACTTTTCGTCGTGTGCTACGCGATGAATCGCAAACGGATAAAGAAAAAAAAATCACAAATCTGTGTCTAAAAAATTATAAAATGTTGTCATTAAAAAAAAAACTTTATTACTATTTAAAGTACATTCTAAGAAGCTCTCGCTATAATTTTGTGTAATACGGTGTTTCACAGTATTATTAGTTGAAAAACTCCTAAAAAGAACAGTTGTTTTGAGTCTCCTTTTGTCATGGTATATACTCCGACTAGATCGGCATTTTGGCGGAAATGCTCGAATGCTTTTTAAATGATGATTCTTTTTTTACATTTTTTGTGAATTCTTGCGAATCTCGTATGTTGTTTTTTTTTCTACGCATAATAGAACACATTTTTGTTACCTCTCTTATACTCGGGTCTACGAATTTCTCCTCCTTCTGGTTCTTCAATTTATCAAAGACTGGATAGCTCTTTGCATCTTTTTTCAAGAGACTCGAGAGCAACAAATTCGACGTTGATTGCATTCTTTGTCGCAAAAAAATGTTCACCACTTCTCCAACTTTTCTTCGGCTTTCTCACTATCTTTTTTTCATACTTTCTAAAAGTTAATTTATACTAAATACTAAATATGGTTCAACGGTACGTCGGAATTTTTTATAACTTACGTATAATTTTTTTTTCGTTTCTATTTTTTAATATACAAATGTACAATATGGAGAGATTCTTTGAAATCCTTTTCTCGATCAACCGAAACATTTGGCATCAGGATTATTCATACGATCCATCTCGAATCTCTTATTTTTTAACTTCACAGTCTTCTCCAGCCTTTTTCTGTATTCCCGTGCGGGACATTCACATGTAGATTCTTCGGAGATCCGACGGTGATGTTATCATGTTGCACTGCGGACACAATTTCTTCGCCCCCTGAGAAACAGTTAATTGTTAAATGACACGATTATACCGAATTATAAACATATAAACATTGTTTATCGTGAAAACTCACGAGCGTGTGAAGCCAACACTGTTCACAGTGGACGTGCCAACAGCACACCGATGTAACTGGCTTTTTGTATTGTTCCTGAACATGTTTATTTAAATTATTACATTTTTTATTACAATTATTACAAAATTCTATACGTAAAGCGAATAAATGGATAAATGTGTGATTAATCTTAATCAAGGTAATTGATGAGTTTTTTTTAATCAAAAGAAAATGTGTGAATCAAGCTTGTAAATGAAAAAAAAACACACACAAAAGAACAAAAAATTGGAAATTCTTTGAAGCAAACTTCATAAGATTTAAAAATGTAGTGCAAAATGATTTTAAAAACTGAGATAAGTGGCAGAGATTCTTGAAAATAAAAAATACATAATATTTATTGTCGAGCACAGATTGTCAAATTGAAAAGCACTTGATATATTATATCCTTATTATATCCTCGTGTGCATTATAATATGACGACAATAGGTATTTTGTACGAAAATTTTGTATTACGAGGTTCTTCAAAATTTTTTAAATTTTATCAAGTAATTGTTATAACTCTCGTTTCCAATAGTTTCTACTTTTTTCAACGTGATGTTGATATTTGAATGAACTGATTCATTAAGCGTGTTGAGTCCGTAGAGTAAAAAATAAAAAGTTTAACAACGTTTTTCTCCCATACAAAGTAGTTTGAGAGTAAAAATTTCTGAAGAAAAGTTTCTGCAAATCAATTGAAGAAAAACATATTTGAAATTCAAGGTCATCCAATGATGGTTCTACTCTCAATGAGATTGCAACAAAAAAATGTAAAACTAGACGAAGCTTCTTTAACGCCACACAAAATTTAGTGAAAAATTTCACTTTAATTAGGAAGCTCGTTACTGAGATATGTATTGTACAAAATTGCAACTTTAAACGTGCGTTCTCTTATGGGAATGTACAAAAAAAGCTATTTTCAACAATTCTTATCTTAAAAAGGGGTTCCCTAATCGTTGTGCAATTTTTACACAACCTTTTAGAGATGCCACTTAATATTATGAAAAAATTTCAAAAATTTTCCATCATTTTCGTCTTCATCGCACAACATCCTTAATAAATTTTATTGGTTTTATTACTAGTAGGATGAATGAATGAATGAATAGCTTTATTATGCCACGGAAAAACCTTATATATATATAGTATATATAATATGTTGAAACTGACCATGCAGATGAGACATTTGAAAAGTTGGCCTCGCATCTCAGCCTCGAGCTCGCGAATGCGTCCGCGGAGTGCCTCAACGACGGGGGCATCAACGATGTCCCTTCTGGTAGAGCTGATACCTTCTTCCGTCTCGAGATTGAGAGGCGTCGAACTCGGCGAGTTTGGCGAATTGCCAATAGTACCGGGCTCCGGTTTAACCTCGACCTGAGCCCCGTGAGGTTGATCCGGCGGCGTGTGCGGCGTCAGCGGCGCATTCGGCGAGATAACCGCTTCTCGAAGGGCGTCACGTTCCTTCTGTTCCCGAGGCGTTCCGTCCACTCTCGGCGCTATTACATCCGCTTCCGAGTACTGGGCAGGACCGAACTGCGCCGCGTCGTCCCCGTCCACGACAAGATCGACGTCGTCCTCATCCTGATGGTTTCCGCCTTGGCCACCCCCACGATTACTCGACGTCGCCAAACCCACCGCTGTTTTTATCCAAGCAACATCGTAAATTAATGATTAATGATAAATTAATGATAATGATGAATGATAAATTAATGACACTTTTCAACATTTTACGTAGTACACTATCCAAAATAAAAGTTTGTCGTAACAAGGTCCTCTCTTCCACTCAAACAAATAAAAAATTGCAATGCTCAACTCTTAAAATCACTGCTATTCTTTTCATCTTCGCTGATATAACTTTTATTTTTTAAAACTGTTTATTTTATTTGATTTCATGAAAATCATTATTTAATAAAAAAAGGAGGTGTCGTCCTTCTTCATACATATAAATATAAAGTTTACGTTTATGAATATTCCAATATATATTATCATCAATAGAAAACTCTAATTCTTGTTTAAGCGCGCATCTCTGTCATAATTCATACCCACATCGTGTTCACATATTTAATCACACAAGACGATAAGCTTGCCATTTTCACAAGATTATATACTTTTTCTGCAAAATTGGACATCGAATCGCGCCCTTTTTAAAAATAATTTCTTCAGAAAAAATTGTTTATTTTAAAATATGACGGATAATTTATTAGATAAATCGGAAAATAATTGAACTTTATCTCAAAATATCTCAAATACCATCAACTTTAACGCTTTTTTCATCAATTCGCTCAACTTTTCTGCAAAACATGTACTTTTATTCAAAATATTTTTGAGAAACGAATTTTTTAAATTAGATCAACTTTGTCAACTTATTTTCGATTCGACTCAATTATTAGTACAGCTTATACGGTAAATATCTAGATTATTGTGTCCCCTTTTTTTAGTGGGCGATTATGTGGAATACTTGAATGTACACGAGGTTCAAGGGCGAATGCTCGAAAAAAGAGCTTTGCCCCCCTCCGACTCTCAAGAGAGATTAAATCTTTCTACAAAGAAAAAAAATGGTCTACTACCTCCAGATAAATATAGTATCTGTTAATTTCTGCGAATTCTGGCAGTATTATGTGATATTTGTAAACGTAGCCCATTCAAAATACAATAATTGTCACCTGAAATAGTAACATACGTATGTATTTTACTACTTAATTGCGTAAAATAAAAAAAAAAGCTTTTCACACGAGGGTGGAAGAATGAGGAGGTGAGTAGCTCTACCACTAAGTATCTTCCTCTGAAGCAGAATGAATTAGAGGGGCGGACCATCCCTTACGTATATATATATATATAAATTCAGCAGTTATCTGACATCGTGTAAACGGGAATTTTGCAATAAAAAAATATAGTCGATATAATGATATTAGAACGATTATGTTAAATAATATACGCAATGTTGTACATATTTATATAATGCATATAAGTTATCATTGGCAATGTAATTTATTGTCAATTTTCTTTGCTCAATATTTTTTAAATAAATCGTTTGTTCACAAATTCGGCCTATTAAAAAAAAGGACAAGAGAGGAAGCGTGTGGATTTTCAATGACTCTAATTGGATGAGTTGAAATAAAAATATGTTTCGTATAGCGAGCGGCGCGGTAATAAGTAAAAATGTAAAAGTTACCAGAAAAGCCACCGACGAGCATCGAAGTCGCTCGAACTCGTCTCTGGCCGGCCCATTCGTATTCCTCGAAGCTCTCGGCGTCGCCTTCAACGTCAACTTCTTCGTCATCGATGGTGCCGGAAGTCGGGTTGTGCCTGGACGGATTGGAAGCACCGTTGTGCTTGTTCAAGCACCGCTCGACATGCTGGTTCAGTTCTTCCGGGGAGCCCGATAAGCGCTCGCTGCACACCGGACACGCCGGTTCATCCGCTTTTCTTTTCCTGTTCTTCACGCGGATTCTCGCCTAAATATCGCATTGTTCAAATAGACCGGATCGTTTTCGAAGTTGTTTCAAACAAAGTAAACCGAGAGCATTCCAAATACACCAAATTATTTGCCTTGCATCGTTATCATATTAAGGTGGTTCGCCAGAAACGACAGAAAAATTGAGATATGTGTAACCACCTATTTTTTTATTTTTTTGAGTGACAGACAGTACATTTTTTAACACGCTTTTCATCATTGAAAAATAACATGTAATTTGACCGTGCCATTTACGAGATATAAGTTTTCAAAAATGCCTTAAAATGCACATTTTCATACAATTCAAAAAATTCAAGAAAGTTATGAGATAATGCAAAATATTTAGTTGTCTGACCGTAGTATTAAAAATTTTCTTATTCAAAGCTTTGTAAAATCAGGATACACTTGCAAAAGATTAAAGCATTTTATCGTACAGTTTTTTGTTGCAATAACCCATTTTGCTTTTTTGTATCTAACTCTTTTCACATAGCCATCATAACGTCAACTATAACTGTCAGGTTAACATTTTTTACTTGCTCATCCATTTTTTCGTCTTTTTATACCTTTTACTTTTATTTAAAAATGTTACGATACATGTATTTATTTTTATCAAAACGAAATTTTCTGCAAACCTATTATCAACATGTATAATGTTTCTACTTTTTGCGGTTATCCTTTAGTTGACAGACATCAAACTCTGATAAGTGAGCATGTCAAATATCGTTCGTTTCTACTAAAAATGTCAACGTTACGTAATCATGATTATGGTCAAATAAGAGCTCAATGAAAAAATGTTGAATACAATGAGTCTTATAAAAAATAATAAATGAACTTTTATTACAATCGTTAAAAAAAATTATAATTTGGCACTATGTATACTATACTTTTTATAGCATAAAAAAAGTTTTAAATAAGTGTTATGGTTGTAAAATCGGACTTGCGGTTTTTCTTCCGAACCGCCTTAAAATGATCGGGAGAAAAGAAAATAATTTGTTTTGTGTGCTCTAGAGAAATAATAATAGGAGAGAGTAATGAAAAGTATTGTAATACCTGTCGATTGGCTTTGATCCTCTTGTAAGTTTCCCATCGTCCCTGGGGCGTGCCGTCCGCGGCGGAGGGCGCGTGTAGCATCGGAGTGTGTTGATGTTCCGGATGATGGCTGCTCGGTGGACCAATTGCAGATCGCTGCCTCGGCCGTGAATTACTCGCCGATACCTTGTACAAACGATCGAGCTCCTGGGCAAAGTGTTGCTCGAGCTCCTGTGGCCTGACAGTCACACTGCACACCGGACAACACGACGGATCCGACGGAAATTTCTTTTTGCCTGTCCAACACAATAATATTATGCAAGAATACCGCTTATACAATACTCTTCATATTTTAACGAATTTATAGACCTGACGCTTATTGTTCGTGCAAACAAATAAAAATGAGAGCCACCCTGCCGTAAAAAATACACGTCTTTTAAAAAAATAATGGTGAGCAATAAGAGTAACGAGGCGTCGTAAATCATAGAGAAAAACAATCCTCGATGAAGGAGGAAAGTTTTCGTTGAACCAGCTGTGATATTTCACGACATGATATTTGTTTATTTAAGTTCGGAAGCGGAGTATGCTCGCGGGGCGATCGTTTTCCTTCTCTCTCTCTCGTTGAGTGACGAGAGGGCGATCCTGCGAGACGGACAAGAAAAAAAGAATCTCGTCTCGGTTCCGGAGAGGCTCAGCTGACGACACACTTTTGGCTATGATACTCGACACACACACGTAACTCGCTTGTTTCATCACGAGCCACGCACAGCTTCTACGCATTCATATTCGAGCTCGGAGCCAAACAAAATAACCCTACTGCCGCTGCTCGAGCCATCCGGAAGTCCCTTACTTACGGATATCATATTCGTCGTCTATTTTCACAGCCCGTCCAAGAATTCTCTTCTCTCCCGTCTGCGCAGACAAAAATTAACGCGCGATATAAACGCACCGCACGCTGATACGAAACATTTGGTCTCGTCGTCCTGTATGCTTATATTCCCCGCGATCGATCGGACGGAAAATATAAATTTTCAAATTCCTCCGAAACGAAGAGTATATGCAGCTATTAAATACGTGTCCACTCAAACACATTTATATATTTTACGATATACAAATAATAATAATCTTAAAAAATTTTGTTTCCGTATGTTTTTGTTCACGAAACTTAAAAACTAGTCGATGGATTGACTTAAAATTTTTATTAGATATTGCATTTTAATAGAAGAATGTTAATATATAAAAAGTAAATCGAAAAATTTTTTTCGAAAGTTATGCGAAATTGAAAATGTTGCCATTTTCATCAGATTTTCTCAAGTGTCTTTTTTAAATATCTCGAAAATCATTATAGCAACAAACATGCATGGATCAAAGTTCATCTTAAAGCGAATGTATCGGACTATCAAATAAAAATAATTCTGAAAATAAATTTAGAAAAATGATGAATTTGCAGAATTTTTAAATTCTAAAAGTGGTAAAAAATAATTTCTTGAATATTTTGGGCTCATTTTTTTGACAGAATACCTTTAACTTGTGTAAAAATATGTGCTAAAAATTTCAAGAGGCCGTTCTTTTTTGTTTTCGAGAAAAAAATTTAATAATTTCAATCTTATGGACGAATGTCAAAAGTTTTTACATATTGGCTGAAAACAAAAAATTATACAATGTCGTTCACAGAAGTATACAATAAAAGAGCCAATATGACGTGTAACATTTTTATCGGATACTTTTTTTAACACAAACTTTTAATATTTGTATTCACAAAATTTTGACATCAACACAGCCGAAGTCGCGGGAAGATAAAATATAATCAATATGATTATTTTTATTGAATTTTTTGACTTTTAAAAACTATTTACTTTTTTTGCAAAGTATTATTTTCTTAGAACTTTTTTAAATAAAGAATTTTTGCTATCGGCGGACGTCATTTAATGATGAAAAATGTGGAAAATTAATGATGATATTCAATTGTTAATTGACGGTAAATTTCACGAATACCGCGAGGGCGCGAAGCGCTTCCGAGTCACTGTATATAATCTGCTATATAGTTATTATATAGTAATTTGATTAAAACTTGTCTTTTTATTGTACAGTATATTGAAATCGGTGATCCGGTCAATCCAATTTTGTCCTGCGTGTCTGCGAACTGCTCGATTTTTCCCCCTTATTTCTTGATCGACGACTCTTATTTGCGGAATACCGAACGAAATTCCAGCAAAGTTTTCGGCTTACGTCGAGAAAGAAATAAGGAGAGCGAGTATTGCTTTTTGCATACGCGCGCGCGTACAATCGACTCGCTTTGTGTCCTCGAAAAAGGATTCTTTCCTCCGCGGCCGCCTATCTTTCGCCACTCTCTCGCTCTCCGTCGAAACTTCTCTACCCTGCCGTTTTCTACTATCATCCCCTACTTTTTTCCCTCTATTCAATTAAGTGGAAACGCAAATTTATGTGCTCCTGTCGGCCTCTCGATCTCGCCCGTTCTTCTTCTCCCATTTTTCCCCGAGAAACGACGCCAACCAATCCCTGCTCCATTCGTAGCATTTTCTTTTCCGACAACATGTCAAAGTTTCACGTTATCAGATCGTAATAAATAAATAATATTACAAAATATTTTTTTTTATAGAAAGAAAAAAAAGCTTTTAATGGCGCACAAATCCCGGAAAGTATATATATAACAGCACTGTACGAACAAAGATTGCTGGTATTGAATACGAGATAGAGATTATTCAGAATACGATTTAAAGTACGCCATGAGACCGTTTAAACTTTTTTTTCGTTCGTTGCGCAGGGTGTATTTGTATATATAATTAATGGAAAATGGAGAGGACATCGGAGAGTGTCCAGCCTCCTGCTACCTTATATTTTTATCCCAAGAAAATGTTCTCTGTACTCCGCGCTGCTGTATTTCTCGAGGGTGAGATTCCACGTGGTTCGAATATCTCGCGAATTTTCAACTATCGTTATGGTCAAAGAATGGCAAAAATAATTGTGGCTCTCTTATTCCAGCGATTCTTTCTCTCGTCGCCGTCGCCTCGCCCTGCTCTTTTTTTTGTTCCTCTTTTATCGCAGCGGACGATACGAGAGGTCGTAAATGCTTTTTAAAAAGTATTTCGCGAGAAAAGGGCACGAATAAGGCAGTTACCATAACCGCGCTATCATTTACACTCAACGTCTCGCAATCTCCTTCTCCTCCTCCTCTCTCTCTCTCTCTCTCTCTCTCTCTCTCTCTCTTACTTCCTCATCCGCGCACACGGCGCATTTTATAAACGCGGCTTTTCCCTTTTTCGGCTCTCCTCCCTCCTGGTGCGGTTTTCCGCGAGAAAAGCCGAGACGCTTTTGTAATACACACACCCAATGAGAAAAGCTTCTTCCCGGCGTACAGCGATTGCGTATCTTTAATTAAAAAAGACTCCTTTCTTCGCTCTTGAATGGCCGTTAATAAGACAGCGAGAATGTTGAGAAGAAAAAAGATGATGAACATTTTTCCTCCAAAAATAATTTATGTACTTTTTTTCCAATTGTTATAAAAAATAAGTATATAGCTGCGAGTACTAATTTATTTGCGACAATAACTATAGAATGACCTCTGCTTTTAATACTCATTCTATATACATATATTGTATTGATTGGAGCAGCGAGGGAAAGAAGAGTTCACATCTGTTGTCCAAAATATTTATTTACATTTGTATAAATCGCGCACGATTGGAAGGAATAACCCTTTCTTCTGGACGGCAAGCCCATCGCGCGCGCGCGCGCGCCCACTAATCCGGATTTAATTAAATAACCGGGGCCGTGCTTTCTCCCTTTATCCGGACACTTTCGCTCTGCTCTTGTGTGGTTCCCGCGCGACGAAGGATCTGAAGCTCGCGATGCTTTGTGCGATTCCTCGCAAGTGTCGCGATGGAGAGAGAGAAAAGAAAAACGATTGTCCAGCAAAAGAGCGCAACACTCAACAATAAAATATATATATCATTTCATTTGTTATTATATTAGAAAGCGTACGGAGTGCGCGTAATATTGAGAAAAATAAATCAAACAATTATCGAAATATGTAGTGCGCGTGCGGAGGCGGCTGAAAAGATTAATATAATTGAGAGGGAGCAGAATGCGGAAGCCTCGTATAGCCGGTTTAGGCGTGAAACGACCGTTTTATTAATAACTTGAGCCCGCCGGCGGGGATAACACGGCGAAACGAGAGGGCTAACTCTTAACAATTATCCGGCTTGCTCGGCGTACCGGAACATCTCGTAAATGAAATCATAACGGCTGTCGTTTCTATAACCCCTTACACACCCCCACATATGTACAACCGCATATACAATAATCCAAATATTCTATACATGCACATCACCGCGTATAATTATTTTTATTTTAAGGGGTTTCGATAGTCTTGGCGAAAATAAATGAAGTTTTACATGTTAAAAGTATAGGGAATCGAAATTCATTAAGAACACGATGAAAATTTGAAAGAACAATTAGACGAAAATTCGAAAAAAAATCGTGTTTACGCATTTCATATGAAAGAATATCCTCTCCAAATTTGAACGAATTTTAATTATTTCGTTATAACTACCGACACCCCTTAAATAACATCTATTTGTCTAGGGTTAAGTATACTTATAAGAATAATATTATAAGATATATATATATATATATAGGGATAGAAACTGCGTGTAGAAAAAAAAATGGAGCTCTCTCTCTCTCTCTCTCTCTCTCTCTGATGCTGTTGGTGCAGGATGAATGCGGGAGGAATAATAATTTGTGCACGCGCGGTTATGGAGAGGGGGAAAGTGCGGGGCTCTGACGGAAATCAAAAGGCAAACGTTATTGAGAGGTTGCGCGTGGAGCAGGGCGCACGGTCATAAGTTCGGCAGTTAGGGATATAAGAGGCCTGCTCCTTCCAACTTTCTACCATCGCTATGCGCACTATACCTACAACTTTATGTACCTTATTATATATTACTCTAGTTAATATATATAGAAAGATGTGCTCTTTGGAGAGGCGGAACGATGAGCACCTTGTCGGCATTGCGCACATCCCTTATTTTCATCCCTCTCTCTCTCTCTCTCTCTCTTTCTATCTCGCTTATTTCCCTCGAATTTCACAAGATTATCGTTCAAGAAGCAGGCTATACGTACTCGAAACGAGAGATATGTGGAGTGGAAAGGGTAAGTAGGATCCTCTGTATACGCGGAAGCGAGAGAGGAAGAAATGAGACTCCTTTCATGCATACCAGAGTATATCTTGTCGTGCGCGTCGTGCGGCGCATGTCCTCTCCTCCTCTTCCTTATTATATCTTCCTGCTTCTCTCCCCCCGCTTAACTTATTTTTCTCGTCATCGCCTTATTCCTCCCTTATATATATCCATATATCCCCCGGTTCTTCCAGCAGATGAGACGTTAAATTTTTCTCGCGTATCGTAACGCAATCGCTTGAATTACGAGAAGAGCGAGAACGAGAGAGAAACGAGCGCTTGTTTTACGTACCACAAGCGATGAATTTAATGGCTTCTTATGCCTACGAGAGCACGTGTATTCTTTATCGCGGAATCGAGTCAGCTTGTAATCGCCGTAATTGAGATCTTCCAAATGTTTTACACTTTTTATAATATATATATATATTTTTTCTCATAATTACATAAATCGTCAATGAATGAATAAGCAGATAGATATTCGACAATATACACTGCTGAGAGAAATGACGATAATAAATTTTACCATAAAGTGACACAACTATACTAATTATATTACAATTAAATACATTTTTATAGTTCAACGCAATATATTTGGAATAGGATCTAAATAAAAAGTAGTTAGTTTAATAATAATCGGTATAGTTGTCATTTTTGCATATAATATAGTGTAATATATCTATACTTTTCTCTCATCAGTGTAAATTCCTTGGAACGTTTAATTTAACACACTGGGCGTGTATATTGGATATAATGTGTAGCAAATAAAAGAAATATACATCGGCGAAATGCATGGGAGATATGGTGTAGCCGGGGTGTCGCTGATGCGGGATTAATAAAAATTTTTTGAAAGCATATATTTATCGCTCCTTCGACAAATTGTCGCGTGTCCCCAGCGCTGTTAATCTTTTAAACCCAATAAGGAGCCAAGAGTACGCGTGTTTATTCCGAAAGGATGCGCGAGAGGAGCGTCTAGTTGAACGGCCTAGGATTAAAGCAGCAGGATTCTCGTTGATGGAAAGGCGGCGGCGGCGGCGACGGGGTAAAGGAGATTCACTTTTTCTTCCGTTTCGCGAGAGACGAGAACAAGTGAGATGGAGAAAGTCGGGGAACGAGATTTGAACCAGGGGGATAAATATCAAAGAGGGATCGGTCCGTGTTTTTTTTTATCTCTCTCTCTCTCTCTCTGTCTCTTCTTTTTTGAGGAAAAAGTCGAGCGACGCTAATCTTTCCTTTGGCCGATGTGCAGGCTCACGCGTCACCGCGTTTACTCGCTTGCGGAGCTTCGTTTTCGTCGCTCATATAGACATTCCTTGACCCCCTGCCCCGCCCTGCTTCCTCCCGGACCGCACCGTTTCTCTCATATCCCCTCCGTCTTTCCTTGCCCCCGTGCGTCTCGCTGTGTGTCTCATTCGCGATCCTCTTCGCCCAGCTCGAAATGTTACGTCGCGAGAAAACAAGCTCCCACCGCGCGGCGGGAGACTTATTCTTTTCTTATTGCTATCTCGCACTTCGAGCAGATCACACGAAAAGTCTTATTTTTTATTTAACCTCCGCGCACTAATTTTTATTTTCATCAATGAGCCGCTCTCTTTCAGCATCAGGGCTCACACTCTGCCTCTCCCACCGATAATAATGTCGCGATTTTTCAAATATTTCGGATATTTGAGAATTGAAAACTCAAAAATCTCGATCTCGATGAAATTTTTACACCATTTTTATTCCAATGACAGCTAATACACTGCGTCGTATATTTATTTAGTATCTCAGAGTAAAGAAAAAAGGGAGAAAATTTGCAGAGCGTGTGCGTGAGAAGAGAGAAAAAACGTGGTATGAAATAGAGGAAGAGATTGAGAAAAAAGGATTGTTTGGAATTTGGGAGGATTGAAGCTCGAGTAAAAAGGATTGGAGTGCTTGTGGGAGAATTTTTGGTCGCGTATACAAGTGCGAGGAGAAAGCAGCGGGCTGTGCAGAGTGTGGCAAAGGACCCCCCGATGTTCTAGCCTCCCTTAAATCACGGCTGTTTGTAATTAAGTGAATGAATGGCCTGTATCAGAGTTAATATTTGCGACATGAGGCACGACGCTTTGCCGCGGAGACAAATCCCTTATATATCATCGTCGCGACCCAGGCCATTTACTCTATACACATACTAATATATATATATATGTATTGTATATATATAGAAATAGTTGTATACATAATATAGGCGTGACAAGTGCTCTTGGAACGTGGACAAGAGGATATCGTTCGCTACTCTAGCCTACTCCTTGTATACATATAATAATAAGGCGATCGACGAGGCTCTCGAAAATTTTTCAATTACCGCATTTAAATCCTGTATATTTATCGTCGAATGAAAAATTTTACTTGCCCCGTGCGTGCATTCTTTAATTCGTCCTCCAATATCCTGACTAATTTTCACGCGAGCGAATACCCCAATATTTATCGTCAATAAATGCGTGGAGTATTTTTTTGCGTAAAAATAATATAATTACTGCTTTAAAAAAAAGGGGGGGATAAATAACGAGTAAGAAAAAAAGTACGAGAGTATACGTAGAGAGAGAGAGAGAGATGAAAAACAACTCTTCTGCGCATATACATGCATGTATGTTGCATGTGTACATATATATTTATCCGGAGAGAGTAGTGGGGAATAATAATAAAAAAAGCGAAAAGAAGAATAAATAAAGAGAGATGAAAAAAAAAAGAATGAGAGGAAGCAGGCATCGGTCGTATATACGTGGCCGTCGGCATTTTCTCATTCGCCAAAAGAACAGAGTATCGAGAGGTAGAAAAAAGAGAAGAGACACGTGGAAGTAGCCGAGAGCAGGAGGAATCGCGGTGGCGGCTCGCGGACGCCGGCGTGTTTGTAAGCCTGCCAATACTCATAAATACGTCCGGTCCTCGGCGATATCTCACTCGGTCCCGGGCGCGGTTTTCAACTCATCCCCTGCTGCCACTTCTCTTTCTTCTCCCTTCTCTGCTTTGATGCCTTCTCCTTCTCCTTCTTCTTCATCTTCTTCTTCTTCTTCTTCTTCATTTTGCTTTTATTTCACCATCTTTCGCGTTGTATCGCGGCAAGTTGTACCTCAGCGTATACTATACACACTCGCTCTCTCCACCGATTGTAATATTTTGTTATATGGACCGCCGCGCGCCACGCCGCAGCGACGGCGGCAGCGGCAGAGATTCAGAGACAAAACGATGAGTATAGAGCCAACGAGCAAGATTCTTTCATTCAATCTTTATACAATATATATATAGACCAATAATAAGGTATACACGTGTTTCATTCGGAGTCTCATATTCGTCCGACTGCCATCTCAAAGAAGTATCTCTCATTCATTTCACAATTATCTCTTGCGCTTCTTCCTCTGCATGCTTGCACCTTATTTTTCCTTATATACCAGTACACACATATATATATTATATTGTTACGGGTTTGCCTCGATCATCGCTCTTTTTACTCCAATAAAGCACCATCAATTTCATTCATTCAGCTCTCGAATAGCTCGAAATTCATTTTTATTCGGTCCAATATTTTTCCCTCGCGATTAGCCCGCATTGATCCATGCACGCGTCACTCGCGGTATTTTTATACCTTTACGATTGCCTCCGCATTAACGAAAAATACGCTTATACGCATATACGAAGGTCGTTGGATCCTCTCTCAGCAAGGTGTGTTCCGTATCTTATTTACAATAAGGCCTCGCAAGTGTCGATTTATTTAAATCCTCGCGCGTCACACGATAAGATTGAATCGAATGCAAATTACTGAAATATACTCTCTGGTGCTCTCCTTCTTCGGTTTTGTGGATAGATAAAGGAAAATCGGGACCGCTCGACGATGCACGTGGCGTTCGTGAAAAGAAACCTACAAAAAATGAACCAAGAGTATATATCTACTCTTGATATAGAGAAGGAAAAAGAGAAATATATAAGCGGGGGAAGGATGCAAGCTGTGAGTCCTCGGCGCGAGAGCACCAATCGAGAGGACGAAAAAAAAAATGAGAGAGGACGAAAAAAAAGCAGAGGATGAATAATAAGAGTTGAATGAGCAACAGTGAGTGAAGCAGAGAAAGAAAAAAGAGGAAAAGCTCCGCAGCGAGATATGTCTCTGTTGGCGAGCTGAGAGAAAGAGTAGTCGATCGCGCTTCGCTCTCCGCCGTGTGTTATCCTTGAGTGCGCGGCGCGCGTTCTTCGCGTTAAGGTGGCACAAGCCTGCTTGTGGATAAAAGAAGATAAAAAGCCTCGACAACGATGCACGGATAAATAAACACGTATTCGTAGCGGAATATGCCTGATGTGAGTCTCCGCCGTGTTCTTCGTATCCGTATATGAAGGCCCAGCTGCGAGTATATAGCCCGCAGCCACCTCGCTGCTTGCTTTATGAAGTGGACCTCGCCTATAACGACGCTCAACACGCACTATCCTTATTTCTCTCATTTTATTTATATTTATTCTTTTTTCCTCTATGAGCTTATTTCTACAAGCAGTAAACGAGGGCATTAAAAATCAAAGTTTTTAGAATAAATTTGTAGAATAAATAAAAAGTTTATAGAAGCATATATATGGCATCTCTGAAGTTTCGTGACAAAAAATTTTAATATGATAATTATCAATAAGAATAATAAATTTAACAAGTAACATCCCCACGATAGATCTATACAGTCAGGTATTTTTCTTACATCGTTTGTAAGCTTTCGTTATTGTTTATATTCAAAGGAATAAATATATGTGTATTAATTTTTATTCTTACAGTTTTATTTCCCCTACATTCTGAAATAATTTGTCAAAAAATTTAATCACTTTTATGGCCGCTTTTTAGATCACTGCGATTTATTTTTAAGCTGTATAAAATACAATATAGTTTTGAAGTTTTCTATGAGTATAAATTTCCTAGTTTAAATTCCATACATTTAGTGTTACACTTTGAAAGAAAAATTGAACTCAATCGATATCTATATTTTTCAATATAGATAGTTAAAGCTATTATTTATTGTTAAATATCTTTTATGTATTTCAATAGTTCTTGCAAATAAATCATAAAATTTGATATTGAAAATTATCACAAAAAAGTGTCACTTTCAAAATGTCTTCAGACGATATAATTTTCTCTTGGAAAGTAAAACGCGTTAGAATAATCATAAAAATGTCAAAAATTTTGAATGGCGAGTCATCCCTTCCAAAATCGACCAGTGAATTCATATTAAAATACTTCGCATACGCGCACACGTACATTTTTGTATAATTCGTAAAAGAAACATATAAAAAACAACAAAGTACACATCGTAATGCGTTTATTTCCATGACACTATTACTGTATAATAAAACAATTCAAAACAGTGAAAAAAAGGGAGGAGGGAGGAAGAGATAATTTATTGCTTGATTCCGAAAAAAAATAAGGAGACAAAAAAGGAAGCTCTATAAAATAACACGGTGGAAACAATAATATTCGGGTATCTGCGCAAGAGAGCTGCTTCTTTGATTTCGGTGAAGCGTGAGGATGTTTTGATGGTGGTTGGGTATGATTTCATATCTAGGTTTGACTGGCCAAACGAAGGGTATAGCGAAGAGAGAGAGAGAGAGAGAGGGTCGGAGTGGGGGTGGGGGGAAGCGCGAGAGAGAAAGAGCTATATCAGTAGCGAGAGGATCGCAAACGGATTCGGACGAACGCGCGCTCCTCCACCCCGCCGACGCCGGTTATGATTGCATTGCAACGTTTGACTCATCTCCCCGTATGTAACGCGTTACCGCGTGCATTTACATTTAGCTACATAGATATACAATAACGGGAATGAACGAAGCTGGATTCCTGGAATGCGATTCCCCTGCCTTCCTGCGCCTGCTTTCATCAATTCCCTCATCCTCCTCCTCCTCCTCCTCCTCCCCCTCCTCCGCCACCTCCCACACCCCATCTCGCTCTTTGTCTTTTCACGATCCTCAATCCCCCTTTATTCTCTCTCCCTCTCTCCTTCTCTTTCCATCGTTTATCAATTCTCACTGTGCGCTCGATAATTGCCAAATAAAATGGCCCAACACGCGCGTAATTCCGGGAATCAAATCCTGCAAGCTGCGCCTCTCTGCTTGTCAGATTGAAACAATTTCGTCGCACGAACAATTGATTTTTCTCATCTACGAATCGATTTTATTGTATGTTTGTATTTTACGTACTTATATTTTGCATTCAATTGATTGCATCTCCAAAACGTACTGGTTTCGGTCAATGTGATTTCTTTTTTTATATACAAGTCAATTGTACAATCCATTTTTTAGGGAGGAGACAAAAGTGTTTTCTGTCGAGAAAACGTTCAAATGGAAAAAAAACAGATTCTGCGTGAATTAAAAAAACAGCATAAACGTTCATTAGAAAGGAAAAAGGGTGCGAAGATGGTTGTAACTATACGATTTTTTTTCCTTCGTTGAGCTAAAAGATATCCGAGTATAAGTGAGAAAAAGAAAGAGAGAGTGAGAGGAGAGAGATAGGGATAAAAAGAGAGAAAAGAACATTGGCGAGGAGCATCTCTTTTATGGCATTCGAGAGGTGGGTATATACCATAATATAACATTATCGGAGGTGCGAGATCTCTGGTCTCCTCATCGCTGTCCTTCTCGCTCTCGGCCGGCTTCGCCGGTAATTGTTATTATTGAGATAACCAAACGGCTGAGAAAAGGTGTGTATGTCTCTCGGTCCGTTCTCAAGCACCGAACAGACTCAACGAGAGAGAGAGAGAGAGAGAGAAAGTGAGAACTTGGCAAAATAAAGTAAAGTAAAAAAAAAAGAAGAGAAAAGCAGCAGAGAGAGCGAGAAACGATTTGAATAAAAGAAAAAGAAATAAAGGTATAATACCACTCGGGGGTTACGATACGTATAACTAACCGCAATAACAGGCGATTTAAATAAATTCCGTACACGATCTCGCGTATAACAGGGAGCTACCGATCTCGTACCTTTTCTCTATATCTCTCTCTTTGCCCGCTGCTTTCTTTATTATTATTATTCTTATTTTCTCTCTCCCTCTCTCTATCTAGCTCTTTATTTTATGTCTATTATTCTTGTCCCTGATGCTCCGTCTCTTTTATTATTTCTTCCTTCTCCTTTTTTTCGCAGTCGATATTATTATCCGCACCGCACCTTCTATTACTTGGATGCCCGCCAAGAGATAAGACCCTGCGCGCTCGTGTCCCTGCATATATACCTATACACTATATGTATATATACTACGCGCCGCGAGATGCCCTGCTGCTTCGTATAGCGGATATCTTATCCCTGAGAACTTTCCACCCCACGTGCATTGATACTTTTACCTTTATAATTACTTGACCACATTTATCGGAATCTGCTTTTTATCTCATATCGAACACCGCTGTACTCCGTGTGTTGCATCTCTTAATTGTCATCTCCCTCTCGTTTTATTATTTTTATTTTTATGTCTATATACACTACAGTATATATAAAATTAGATCGTCCAAAAAAAAACTAATTTTTCTCTCGCAGAAACATATTTATTACTTTCAGAAGGGTGAAAAAGATGCCACACCAATAAATATCAGCCCTTTAAAAAAAATTTCCGAGGTGACGACTCGCAATTTTTCATTTAGAACGAAAAGTATTTGTTACTTTGTGTACATGTATGCCGATATTAATTTTTTTTTTAGAAAATTTGACGTACTACAAAAAAGGTTTCTTATCGTAATTTATTTTTCATAAATCAAAAAATCCTTAAAAAGTTATTCAAGGTTAAATTAGAAAGTACGTTTCTTTTTTTGTTCTCTTGCGGATTCGAAAAAAAGGATGTACACGCGGTAAAAGTGAGAATGAAAGAATCGACATGGGCGTCCGTGTGCGTCTGTCGGCGGAATTGAACGGGGAAGAGCTTGGAGATTTCAACGCGTTCGAGAACGATGTGAAGACGAAGCGGCTCCATTTTCCAAACAAAAAATGGTTAAAAAGGTATGAAAAAAATAGCGATTTTTGGCTTCCCACATACATATAATATATATATACAAATACATAAAAGAAAAGATAGAAACGAAAAAAAAGGATTAATAATAAGCGAATAAGAGAGATGAGACGATGAGGAGGTACGAAAAAAGAAAGTGGACAGAACACAAAGTTTAACGAAATAATCTCTCGAGCCAATATTTCTTGATGTACACCCGAAGCACGCGTGTGCGTGTACGAACGCGTATACGTACAGATGTCAGATTTCAGGATCGTAAAGCTTATATGGTTGGGTTGTAAAGTGTGGCAAAAGCGGTCTCTTTGATACATCCGGGTACGAGAGAGTGTGCTGATCTCGCGCGATACGTGCTATATACCATCAATCCAACTATTATGTACACACACGAGTGCATATTAACATTTATATATACCTATTTATACAATAATATACGCGTGGTTGTCCGTACGGCAGAGAGAGCCACGCACACTCTGTTTCTCTCCCCTGTCCCCCCGTGCATGCGTGTGCATAAATGATGTAGATTGTTCAGGAACTCCTATCGAGTAGTCGTAAATACCGCGAGGACTGAGCGCGTATATATACACACTCTCCCGCTTATTTCCTCCCTTTATTTTTTCCAAATTTATATATTTATCAAATTGGCCTCTCTCTCTCTACTCGCCTCGCTCATCTGCTGCGGCCCTTCGATCATCTTCCCTCCTTTTTCTTTTCTTTTTTTACGTATTTTTCGACTTTATATGCGCGCTGCGACGAGAGAGGCTCTTAATTGCTCGTCATTTCCATGGAAGTATCTAAAAGGATACGCGTCCGTTCGCCGAATAATATAATGTCTGGGTTCGAGAAGAGGAAAATAAGACACGATCGTGTATATCGCATACGCGGCATACGCGACCTAAAAATAAGTACTTTTTTTTCTTACTTACATGGTAATCCCCAGAAGAGGGGGAAATTGACATTGTGATTGTGAAACATGTCTCGATGACGTTTTTCCAGATTTCACAACGATTAACTGTACATATTTTATCACTGATTTTATTTCTCCTCGATCCACAAAAACTATACACTCGCGAATTTCCGCCACTTCGGAAAGTTATTTTATTATCCTGCTTATTGTTTCTCGCGCGAACGAAGCTATTTGACGAGAGCAAGAATAACGTATGTTTATCGCGTCTGACTTTGGGTAAAGAAGGCGAGAACGAATGAGGAAGGAGTGATCGAAAATTGCGAGTGTTGGGAAGAAAAAAGGAGCTAATAGTGTGGCATCGTGTCAGAGTGCCAGGCACGACTGTCAGAAGTCCGAGGCATACATAGAGAAGCAGTCAGGGTGACTTTGGTCCCCGTGTGCGCGCGTATATATTAGTGTGTGTTTCATTGGTGTGTTCGTCGCCACCTCATTGGCGAGAGGGGGATGACGCCGGTCGCTTGCCGGTTCCCAACCACCCGGAGCAGCATCGGACACTCGACAGCCTCCCCTAATTGTCCTATCGCCCGATGCTTACGCATTGTGTGCGTGCCTGACTCCGCGTCTGTGTGTGTGTGCGTCCGTATACACATTAGTCGTCGGTTAATGTCATTTGTGTCACCCCAGCGTGTCGCGCTCTCTCCATTTCTCAACATCCGAAAAGTATTAAACAATTATCGACGCCTTATATATTCGATTTATTTTTCTAATCCGATTATTATTATTATCATTTTAATAAATCGCGGGTTAATTGATCAGTTGCGGGACCGAGAGAATAATTATTCTCATAGTGCGTACTCAGAAGAGAGCGAGACATCGAATGAGCATCTTTTTTATTTCGTTGCTCATTTGTATTTTCTTCGGTGCGACTATTACTTTGATAAATTCATAGACAAACTTGTAATTGTCGTCCTGATATTATATATTATATGATCTGTTAAACAAAGGAATTAGGATAAAATTGAATAATTATAAAAGTAAACAGCTGTTGGATGAGTACCACTGCAATGATTCGGATGAGTTTGTGAAACTGACTCCGAGTGACTTGAAAAGAGGGGAACGGAGGGGAAGAGCGAGATGAGAAAGGGAGAGATGAGAGTGCGATCGGAGCCTCGTGAGTGAACCGCGTGACGAAAACGTATCCGGACGGCGCGCGAGTAAAGCTGACACAAAAGAGATTTCTCGAAGCTTTTGTGCTTATACCCAACAGATTAGTGAACTCGGACAAAGTCCGAACGGTTTTACGCTCTTTCTTCTCTTCGCGCCCGGTCCCGCCTTGACTTTTGCCCGTCAAATCTTCTGTATATCCTTCAACAGAAGCCTGCCGAAAAGAGATGGAAACGCGCGCGCACACACACGCACGCACCGATGAGACGACGGCGTGAATCGAAAAAAAAAAACAGAAAAAGGACGGAGAATGCTTATAATAATACACGGCGATGGAGGCGAGTTTTTGTGAGCTCTGAACAAATAAAATTTGTCTCGAGCATCAGTTAGCTGAGAGAAGGGCGTAATTCCGGTGGTCCCGAAACACTATTCGGGACTAAACATATTTCTCAAAGATCGACGATGATCCTTTTCTTAATAGCCTCGATGAGTTTCGGGGCCCTTTTATTGTGAATGAAAGGCCGGCCCTATCCGCCGTTCGGAGGTGCCAAATGTGATGTGTGCGTGCGCGCATTGCCGCGCGGAATCTGCTGTTTGTTCCCGAGTCAGAGTGTGTATAGTATACACCCTGTCCTGATGGGGAACGCTCATCGTAGTTCACACCTATTTACCATTTTGGAGCCTGGCAAGGCCTCGGAAGTGTACATAATCGCTTACACACACAAATATATATATATATCGATGTATAGGAGTACACAGAGCCAAAAAGTCTAACTCGAAACGTCAACTGGCTCAGTGACACACCCCTAGTAGCAAACTCAACCACCGACCCCAATATAATCTCGTTAATACAGATGTCACTACGGGATCACCCTTCAGCCTCTCTCCCTCTCTCTCTCTCTCTCTCTGTGTATTCTCATTCTTGCCCCCTACCCTCGGACCACTCATACTGAAAATAGCGCAATATAAGATTTACTGCTCCGTTCACGAAGTGCACTGTAAAAAGAAAATAATAAGCGATTGGATCTAATTTTTTTGTCCAATTGAAAATCATATTTTCAATTTAATTTTTAATCATCATAACAATAATATAAGCAGGTCATATGTGTGCACGTTAGTATATGATATTATATACAGCATAGGCAGAGAGTCAGAGGGATTATAAAACATAACATATAGTAGAACACATTATATTGTTCTGTCCGAGATCAGCGTAGCGCAGCTAACTTAACAGTCGAGGGGCGTTCATGCGAGGTTATGATGTCGACCGAGCGACGAAGGCGCCCTCGCTCGGTCGCATTTTGCACCGTCTTCTCAGATTTATTTTTTGCCGCGTGCATGAAGACCAGGGCGGTACGCGCGGGCCAGTCCAGAAGTCAGCTCGCGCGTTCCTCCTTCTCCTTTTATTCCCCCGGTACATATTTATTTATGTTAAACTCTCTCGTACACCACGAGCACCATTTTCTACCGCCGTTGCGCATACTTATCGGAAGAATAAGCAGCAGGAGTAGATATACGCCCGGACAGAATTTATGAGATTCCGAGTCCCGGACGGACGGACGTTAGCGGTTACCCATCAGCAGAAGCGCCAACCTTTCTTCCTCCATTATCTATATACGATTCACTACCTCGCCTGAATAATCCCATTATACGCGCATACACGCATATTTCTCCCAAACATATCCATTCCCCCCTTTTTTTCATCTCTTATCGTATTTTCTTTATAAATACGAAATTGCAAAGTTTTAATAATATTGTATATACTGACAATAGAGAATAAAAGAAACGATTTAAATATCGTGTTCTATTGATATGAGATAAGGTAGTTCGATAGCTAAGTGCTGTATAAAAAAGGGACCACTCCCCTTCACGAAAAAGTAGTGTCCATAAAGAGATAAGACATTACGAATTAAAAAAATTGTCAGTAATCATAGAAGAAACATAATTATATTATTTTTATTGAATTTTCCTCACGTGTACTGGACCTCGAGTGCGTGAAATTTTTTTCAAAATAGAAAAAATGGAAAATCTTGAGTATGTTGTTCTTGAAACAATTTGCAACAACTTTTCTTAATAAACTTAAGCTCAAAAACCACATGGTATAGAGATAAATTGACATAAAAGCTTTTGCTTTGACTGTACCTTAAGGTACCTCAAGGTAGTTCTATCGGTATAGTCAATCTTTCAAGAAATTCCACTACCCTGAAGTCAAGATATTTAGAGTTGAAGATCGCAATATTTAACACGTGCTCTTATGGGAGACTGCAGAAAATAGTGATATTTGACAATAAATATCTTGAGTTCTATACGTAGTGAAACATCTTAAAATTTAATATATAATTGCACATTGTAACAAAGAAGGTTTCTGCAAATTTTGAACAAAATCCTAAGAAAACAATGTTTTGATAGACGAACTACCTTAAATTGGCTCGTATGAAAAAAAAAAAGAATTATTGCTTTATTTGAAGACTGTTGAAGCATCAGGGAAATTCCGAATAAGGGGAAGAAATGAGGTATAAAAATAAGGTGCATTTGGTCGGCGCATCTCTCTCGAAAAATATATAGTATAAAGGATCAAGACTTTCGTGAGCAATTTGAGCAAATGATTCTCTCCATTGTGTATTTTGTATATTTATGCCGATATACAATATATTTGTTGAACGTGCGTGTGAAGATTTTCAATGTGTGCTGCGTATATAAAAGCAGGTCGAATGCGGAAGAATGAATGCTCGTTCTGGCGTCGGTAGCGGAGGATCTCACGTACAAATTCTTCTCGCCAGTTAGCCAGAGTCAAAAGTCACGGATGGAGACTCGAGAGAGAAACGAGCCAGCTCAAATTTGTCGAAGCATTCACAGTCCCGAAATGCCCCGCGGCGAATCCAAAAGGCTTCCGGTCTGTACGAACACCTGCCGAGCGTTTAGTCCAAAAATTTGAGGTAGCAATAAAAGACGATACGACTGTCAGCACGCTTCTCATCGCTATCCCGAAATCATTTTTTTTTAAATCCGATTCGAATTTTGACACTGCAATAATTTCGTAAAAATTAATAGCAGATGAAAAAATTAGTAAAATTTTTTAAATACGCGAATTATATGTGCATGCGCATTTATTTTTCGGCTCGTGAATAGATGCGAGAGCATCGAAATCCTTTTTTCGACGAAATGCGCGTTTCAAGAGTTTCTTTTTCTCCTTATTCTGTCTTGACGTTTGAGCCCATTAATACACGATTTGCCTCTGGCTAAAGATGGCTTTAGCATTTCACGTCATTCATTCCGTTCATTCTGTGAGTGACGTATCTCGTTTTATGATGAATGAAGGAAAGAGAAAGGAGGAAGCGAGAGGAAAAGAGAGAGAGAGAGCGCGAGGTAAAACAGGTGCGGATACGGTTTGACATTTATCGCGTATGAATGAAGCTACTTGCTTTTTTGAATGTCTGATTAGATTATTACTTTTGAAAATGGACGTCGAGATCTTTATTAATCGTCGTATGTCTCGACTGCTATTTCCTGTGTATCATTTTTTAAACTGACAAAAAGGTCTAACCGAAGGAAATTATTTTTGAAAAAGAAATCTACATTTTCCAAGATTTAAATCTATCGTAAGGTACACATAGTAACCGTATGTATATAGGTAAATGATCATTTTGTCGGATTATAAACGAAAAGCCACCCGGTACACGCAGGCATTTTAAAATGGGAGAGAGTTCTCTCGTAGGATGGAAAATTAGTCGAGGAACAAGCCCTTTAATATCCGAGAGCTCCGATTAGATCCAACGTAAGTATGATGGACGAAGAAAAGGTCTACGAGCTTTTCCACGTTGATTAGCCAAATTTTAATCGATCAATGAACATTCGTACATTATTTAAAATGGCAACGCTAAATGAAATATTTGTCTCGAGTCTCAAAAATTGTCACATAAAGTGAATAAATGACAAATTTTTCAATAAATTTGAGACGAGATAGGTGTGAATGGGTTTCGCTTTGCGTGGGACGCCCCATAAATGTCTGTAACATCGTCTTTTGAGTCGAAAGTGAGAGGGAGAGTTTGAAGAAGAGAGTGAAGGATGGAGAAACGGGAAGGCAGGATCGTTGGGATAATAACGAGGATAAGAGCAAGAATATTAGTTGTAACAGCGTAGCTACCCTTCCAATCAGAATAAGTTAACCTGCTTCCGCATATGTATACGGCGGTGAGTGAGATTGAGAAAGCAGAGGATTCGTCCAAGCTGCTGTTGGGACGTTTGCAGTTTTCGGAATAACCGGCGGAGGCGAGAACGTTTGCTAATTTTGCATGTTTAATTGTTTCTTAAGATCAATGTGTGCCGCATTGTCAACGTGGATGAAGAAACGAAAGATGATCCCGCGTCATTTCCATCTTCTTATATATAGTTTTTATATTTTATTCCCTCATTCTCGCCTTCGAAAATTTCGAACAAAGCATATCGATCAATTCCCATTGAACTAATCAAGATGGAGTATATAAAAATTAAAAAAAAATATATACACGATTTAGCATAATAAAAAAGCACGTAGATTCGTATATAAAAAGTAAAAAAAAGAGATGACTACGAGTATAATAAAAAGGATTAATCTGAGTAGAAAAATCAGAGCGAAACGTGAGGAGAGGAAAGAAGGTAGGAAAATAAGGGCGATGTACAGGATGAGGCAGAGAAACGGAAGATTCAGAAGTTTGTCGGATGCGAGGGCGAGAGCTCTCGTAACGAGTGGCATCGCTATTAATTAACGTTTTACTATCGCATTGCCTCTTAAGCAGCGGTATTCCAAGAGGGTAAACCGGCTCGGTCGGAACATTATCTGTATACGAAAGAAACGCGTAGTTCTCAAATACGCGTGTGATGAGAAAGAGAGCGAGCGAGAAAGAGAGAAGAGGGGAAAAAGACATCAACGAGATTCTTCGGCACGCCGTTTTCGAGCCACTTTGCTTCTCTCTCTCTCTCTCTCTCTCTTGCTCTCGCTCTTGTCTCGACCCTCCCGGATTTTTCTTCGTTTCACTTTGTATAACTATTCCTGCCTATATTATTCGCAGTAAAACTGCTCTTTTCACTTTTTCACGAGGGAACGACGTCTGAGAGGTCGCTAATCGACCATACCCGGGACCGCGATCCGCTGTCTATAAAGACGTACAAAAAGTGGAAATAAAAATAATCGTTTGAGCTCCGGGCAATGAAGAAAAATATATTAACACGGTTTCTCTATCTCTCTTTCTTTTTTAATTTACCATGATTTATAAACTTGCAATATCTTGTAAGAATGAGGAAAAAAATGTTCAAATGGTTCAAAACCATTATATCCTTAGATATCCACTTTTTCAATCCGAAATGCTACATGTGTGTATGTGTTTTAAGAAGAATGTAACAAAATGTACTTCTTTTTGTGTTGAAAAATTTTGTGAAAGTGTGTTTTCGCGAACGGAATAAAAATAAAGGAAAAGATCGATTTTGTCGTAAGCGGAAAGTGTGGAATCGTCCGCGTGTAAGTTTCTTTTTTATTTTTTGTTTTCGTATTCAGTCTGACGTAATATCGCTTCTGGGCTCTTTCGACATCCCCACAGGCACTTGGCGTCTTTCTTCTCCCTCCCCGGCTCCTTTCTCCTCCTTTTCACGTCTGATTTCCTCTAAATTCGCCGATAAAAGTTTACACGCGCATACGAGGAAGAAAGCGCGCCGAGAGGGAGAAAAAAGGTTGGAAACGTCGAGGGATCATAAAATCGAGATTCAATATCGCGAAAGGGGGTGTCATCTATGTCACGCTCATGTCAAGGGCTCCTCGTTTTCATACTTCTCTCGCACTCTTTTCTCATTCATATCGTCAAAAATAAAAAAGGGCCAGACAAGAAGAGAAAAAGAGAGAGAGAGAGAAGTCAAAATATTCGCCCCTTTGGATTGAGGAAATCCTCAAGGGCTATGAAAACTCTGGCGAGTTAAAAAATCACATTGTTCGTATGTACATACATTCAGTGTACTTGTATCGTTGAATTTTTTTCGTACACGCTTTTTTTTTATCTCAGGTCTCTCCTTTATCCGATTTCTCTGTCCTCCTCTATTTTTTTTCTCTTATTTTTGGCTCGCCATTTACGCATCGCGGAGTTGCATATATACGTATATTTTTATACGCAATGGGGAAGGGTCGGTAGAAAGTGAGGAAGAGAGAGAGAGAGACGAAAGAGCGTGTAGGTAGTTTGACACGCTCGTAAAAGACGGGCAATTTTAATACAATTTACAAGAAAGTATAAAGTTGAGATGCGCCGCCGCGTTCCCTCTTCTCCACTTTTCTTATTCCGACATTATATGTATATAAATTATTATCGTTCTTTTTCCGCGAATACACTCGATGCGCGCGTAAAAAAATCGTTCGTTCGCTTTTACTCCCAATGCATGCGTATAACCCAAAAAGAAAAAATTTACGAAATTAATAAAAGTGAGTGAAAAATAAAAAGTTAAGAATTTAAGACTCGCTAAATTCTTCCTCAATTTAATTATCACGAAATAAAGCCATGCTGGAATTTAAAAAAAAAGTTTATTTTCGCCAAGTATATAGCTTAATTATTTAAAAATCGATCGTCGCTAAACCGCAACGTTGAATAAATGTATTTCGTTAAAAATCTATATAATAGTATATGTATAGTATATTTATTGAAATAAGGAGAATAATAGGAAAATAAGTACAGAGAATGAGTCGAAATTCACTTATTGTGTCTCGTCGAGATGAAAAATTTTTGGAACGGAACGAAAGGATGCGCGCAGGCGATTTCAGGAGAAAGAGGGAGGGGTTTTCGTCTGGTCGCTCTCACATGTGTGCCGCTCGTCGCGTTTCCTGCCAAGTAATATTTTATAAACTTTACGAGCCTTCGTGAGAGGGCGCATACGCGAGCGAGAAGCGTTTAATACTATATACGGATGACGCCGGAGACGACGAATATATACGTATATAATTTTTGCATGGTTTCTCCTACACATACACACATACTATATAGCCTCTATTTTATTTGTTCGACTAAAATAATAGCCAAGAAGAAACTGATACACAATGAAAATAAGCAATATACTATTATTGTATTTCATTTTTGATCGATTTAAGCGAAAGAAGGAAAAATATATATGTGTATATAAGTTGTAATGAAAGAAATAATAGAATAAGGGGAGTGCGAGCAGAGGCCTTGTGAGTCGGCCTAATTGTCGCTTATTAAAAATGGTCCTTCCTCCCGCCATCGTCTCCGTCGAGCCCGGCGAAAATCAAAGACGTTTATAACCGTTAAGTGTTCGCGCAAAGTCTTTCCGGCGAGCCCTTTAACGAGCAAGTTAAAGGCCCCGAGGTCCCTCCAAACTTACGAGAGTCAGCCTCTCCAGAGGTAGCATATCTGCTTCTCCTGCTGTTTAACACACCGAGAAGAGAAGTGCGAGCTCCTTCTTCCTTCTCTCAGGATAAGTGGATACTCCAATAATTCGCGTTGCGAGGACGGCGCGAGACGAGAATCTTTCGCAAGGACCAAAAACGACATCGCCATAAAAAATTCTCTCTCTCTCTCTTCTTTGTTCCTCCTGCTATTTCATTTTTCTTCTCGAGATTATTAAAAATTAATACGAAACCGGAATATCGCCTTCAAATCTTGATCCAATTTCATTCAATTATGAACTTTTTTCATTTTTAATATAATATATATACATATATATAATCAAATATATATCTGCATTTTATTTTTAAGGATTTCTTTCATTATTTGATTCAATAAATAAATATACATGTTTATGAAATAAATAGTGCTATCATAGTGCTAACGTATAAATAATAAATATTTGAAAAAAAAAGTACAAAGTGTCATTTTTAAACAGAGTGGATCTGTTTTCGTGAAAGAAACAAGAAGTTGATCTTTATCGTGAGCATCAGGAAATAAGGTATACATACTATATGGTGAAAGCTTTCAACGCATAACAACAGTTGAAACAAAAGCCTTCAGGATACGAGGGATCAACGCCCATATCCAGCCACTCATTTCCTCATTCCCTTTCACATGAGCAGTTCTCTCTGCTCCACAGCATCGTCTCTCGCTACCGCTGATGTTGCTGCCTGATGCTCTTTATTTTTGGACCCGTCGCTCAAGGCGATATACACGCATATAATGGCCTTTACAACCGGTAGCATATCGGCCAAAATACAATATATTTCTGTATATACACGCATTATTTATTTCATATCCCTTTTCTCCTTTGAGATCCATCACTTTTTCGGACACGCGTCATAATTGCGATTGAACAATTCATTTTGGCCAAATAAAAATTTATATACTGATGCATGTCAATGAATTAACCGCGAAATATGATCATGTGAAAATATTGAATAATTAGTATAGCGTGTAGAGCTACGCGCGGTAGAAGTGAAACTTCCCGATAGTGTTGTCTGATCAGGTTGGTTGTTAAAGTGATGTAATACATCCAATTTAGAGTGAATTTTCGGACAAATTCCACGCTCATATGTTCAGTGCAGGTTCCTCCACTGAGACAAAAGAATGATAAATTTTACTATACAAAAGTGACAACTATATACGAATTATTATGGAACTAATCATATTCTTTTTAGATTCTATCCTAAATATACTTTATTTTACGATAAACATATATTTAATTATAAAATAATCAGCATAGTTGTCACTTCATGATAAAATCCACTATCGTGATTTCTCTCAGTGTGTCGTTTCAGAACAAGAACATTACCCCAGCATGAGGAGTTTCACTTTAAAAAAGATAAATAGTATAAACAATTAAACAATATATAGAGAGCGAATAAAAGAAGGGCGAGGGAGGGAGAGTAGTTTGAAGTGCGCGAGTACGTGATGCTGTATTGAGTACGTACTTGTAATAATATATACGTACGTACAAGGGGAAGAGGGATGAGATATAAAATAAGTCGGATGAGCTACGAAGATGAGCGAGCAGAAGAGAGGGTTTTTCAGTCGCGGCATACCGCGCAGAGGGACAAGCGAGAGTGCGAGGCTAATAAATAAATCGTCCGCGTGTGTACGGAGCTGCGTATAATCTTTCTTTCCTTGTCCGATCTCTTCATCCATCTCTCTCATACCTCTTGCATGCCTTGACAATTTCTTTGGTAGTTGGCTCTGTCACGAGTGAGAAACTCGATCCTCGCGTATAACCTGCTCGAGAGAAAAACGAGAGAGAGAGAGAGAGAGGGAGGGAGTGAGGGAGCAGGAAAAGCATCAGGGGGAGCCTAGGGCTACCGGGGGAAAAAAAGCTGATTCGCGGGACAATTAATAATGCGAGGAGCGCACACGCCGACCAATTTGTCCCTCGTGGATTCCACGATGAGCGCGCGACTGCGATTCCGAGCATCGCATTCTCGTCCACTTTTTGAACCCGCGCTCGACTCGCTCCTTTATTCTTCTTTTTCTTCCTGCTTCCTCCCTCCTCTGTATATAATATACCAATCGTCCACGTCCCATTTTGGCTACCGCACGCATTTTACCTCTTCCTCCCTCCTTTTTTACTCCTTTACATCTCTCTCTCTCTTCTCCAATATATACACCGTATGTGCATGTGTGTTATAGTTACAACAGATCACCGGACTCACTTTTTGACTTGTCTCTATACAATTTTTTATTCTTCATTACCGCAATTCACATTCAAACGTTTAGAATCTTGAAAAAATTTATTAATTCTTGATTATTTGAACGACATGCCAAGTGTCAATCGGTTCAACATTTTAAAAAAAAGTTGAAACGTAGTATATGTCACTTGATCATGATGATGAATTTGAAAAATTCTTAAATTTTAAAAGTTTGTATTTACAAAATTTTAACGTCAATGCAGACGAAGTCGCAGGAAGTCATTCAATAAATATGATTATTTTTATTGACTTATTTTATTTTTGACTTTGTATTTGCGTTTTTTTTAAACATGGTTTTTTAGAATTTTTTAAATAAAGAATTTTTGTTACCGGACTTCATGAAGTAATGAAAAATGTACAAATCGAATGATGATATTAAATTTTGAATTAACGGTAAATTTCACGATTATTAGCTGTATAATAATAATAATCAGTAATGCACATATGTCAGAGTACACGAGTCGTATGTATGATGTCCGAAAGCAGGGTTTACATTGAGAAACGTCGAGACGCGTGGCGGGAAACTGCATGCCGGCGTACTTTGGGAAACGCATAACAAAAGAGGCGGAGGTTGCACGAGGCGCACGGCGCGGATAAAGCCGATGAGGTTTCGGAGGGCCCATGCAGTTGCATGAATTACCTACAGAGCGATGAGAGCTGCGCGTATCAGAATTTCCAGAGATAGAAATAGACGTGCCCGAAGAGCAGCTCGGACAGACGCTTCGGCAGCAACCGCGCCATATATGTATATAACGAGACGAGAATTGTAACCGCGCACTGACAAAATAATAGTAAGCTCACAGCGAACGATATATAGGAGCAGTGATATCTCCCACTGCGCGCGATAATGGTAATCGGTGACATTGATTGCTAAGCTATGTTTTCCGGTGAATATCGAGCAGAATCGACGGGATAATGAGCGAAAAGGGCGCAGAAACGCGAGGAGAAAAGCTCATGCGTGTGTGAGTGTGTTTTCTCGATTCGAGTAATGTTGCCGGATGAAACTTAAAACCCCTAGAATCGATGCAATGGAGAGACATTGACGAGGCGATGCGGATTTCGCGTCAACGTTCACTCAAAGCCGCTAAGTGCATTCGCCTCATCCTCTATGTTTTATTACCCCTTATTGGACATGTTAACTTCGACCAGGTTATAAAACTTGCGAACAAAGTGTCCTCGCCAGTTCGTCACACGCTTTGAATAAGTCATCGCCGCACTCGAGTTTTCCCACTGCAGTCATCAAAATAAAATCAGCATCTGAATATAAGGATGTTGAGTTTAAAATCGAAAATAATGGAAAATTAAGTAACGATTTGGTGATTAGGAAACTCCTCATATTAATTGTTAAAAATGGTTGTACTTTTTGTACTTTCCCATAAATGCATGTGTTAATGAGGTATTAACGAAAGTACGTGAAAATGAATTGTTGTTATTCAATTTTTTTTACAATATAGAGTATTAATCCAGTTTTTCAATGGCTAAATTTCAAGTACCATTATCGATAAAATAAGCGATAATTATCCCGACGAATAATTTTTGTGCAAATCACTTTTTTGTGCAATCACTTCAGGTAGTACAACCGCAAAGCCGTGCTGAGACAGATTTTCTTAAAAATTTGCACAGGTCTTCTTTAATGTCATACAAAAATATGTGTCAAATTTTACAAAGCTTCACCATCTAGAAATTGAGATATTAGATATTGAAAGTCGTTGCTTTTTCGAATCTTCTATAAGAGTCCATGTTAAAAGTAGCAACTTTTAAAATTTAATATCTAAATAAGTACATGGTAAAGCCTTTTAAAATTTTGCAAACACAATGCTAACGAAGTTCTGTGCAATTTTTGAATAAATTCTGTCTCAAGAAATTTCAAGTGATGATTTTACATCAAGTTAACACATAAAGACAAACTTTTGAATAGACTGTCTCGGTTGTACTACCTTAAGAGAGTAAACCTGGATGACCTTCAAATACGAGTTTCAAATATATTTTTCATCAACTGATTTTCAATTTTTCTTAAAAAATGTTTACTCTCAAACGACTTCTTATGAGAGAAAAAACGTTGTCAAACTTTTGATTTTTCACTCTACGGACTCGACACCCTTAAAATTCATATGCCTAAGAATTTTTTCTATCATAGGAATATTATTGTTCTTATTATTTGATTAGTGTCCGAATTTTACTCGGTACGATAGAAATAAAATAAGATATTGCGATTAGAATATCCCATTCGCGCAATAAAAAGAATATTTTAGTTCGCAAATTCAGAAATTTGAGGGTCGGAGCGATATAAGCGTCGGATGTTGCTCGCGCATTATACCTGGCGGAGGGAGAGCATAGGACAACCAAGCGATTAATTAAAACAAAATATTTTATAATGAGGATGTGATACGGCTCGTGCCTCTGTCGCAGCGAGAACGCTCTCTCTTCTTATTTCTCTCTCTCTCTCTCTCTCTCGTCTCCATTTCTCTAAACTTCTTCTTTCTCCTTAATTTCTTTCAGCTCATCTCTCTCAGGTTTGATTTATCGGGAACGGCTCTTCTCGCGACTCAGAAACATTAAAATATTCTCTGCATACGAAAGCGAGGCAAAGGACGAGAGAGAGAGAGAGAGAAAGAGAGAGAGAAAGCTGAGAATATACAGCAAGGATGAGCGAAGATTCGCCTTCGGGAAAGCGAGTGCTCAGTTTTTGCGTACAAGCGACTTGGCGTTGGAATCACCGCGTGCGCCGTGTTGTAAACCTTCCCACCGTTCAACCTTAACATACATATTTGTAAATTCATATTCACATTTATAAACGCGCGAACTCTCGTGCGCGTCTTTTTTTTCGCACACATGTATAAATATACTATACAAGTAAGAAGCCAAAGCAAGCTCGTACCTCATCTGCAAATTATTTCTCGCCCATCTCATGAGCTTACACGGCGAATTAAGAAGTTCCACGCGATCCTCGCGCTTCTAATTTTCTCATATTCTCCTCGCACGCCTCTTCTCTCTGTTTTCATCTCATTCATATACATATTTATTTATTTATTTATTTTTATCCATTTATTCTTTTTCATTTTTTTCCTCTTTCAATTTCGCCAGACTGACCCGCCACGTGTAACAAACATCTCTACCCGCGGTGATGTACATCTCGCATCTTCGCAAATTTATCTCTCCACCGTTTTGCCTCTCGTATCCTCATGAGCATTTAAAAGTTCGACTCGACCTTTTGTACTTTAACATACACATTTTAAAATTGTACTTTTCGTTAACTCATTTGGAATGCTGAATCTTATTTTATTCTCAATTCTTTTTAGCGTTGCGTATGTATATAGACTCTTTCCAATAAGTTTATATCAAATGAGAAAAAAAAAAGAATCGGGAGCAATCGAATGTTTCTTTACGATGACATCTTACGCGAGTGAGAGATGCGAGCGCGTATATAGCAGAGAGAGAGAGAGAGAGAGAGAGAGAGCAAAACTCGATGATTTATCATTTTTTCGAGCAAAGAAGTAATGGGGTTAGCGACTTATTGGGACAAAAGTGCAAATAAATGCAAATGCACGAGAGAAATATACAAGTGGTCGGGTATATGACTGGTCCTGTCATATATAATAACCGCAAAAAACAGAGATACGCGTGAACGAAACACAGGACACGTACACACATGGAAAACATAACTGAAAGCGAGTGAGAGCGAGAGAAGGGTTGCCGCCGACTCGTGCGAGCGAATATATTATGTTGCACCGGCTAATTTACGGTTATAAGGTACGTGTATAACTATCATTGTTGATATACAACCGGGGGTCGATTCCGGCGAGGCCTCCGAAGGAAATACACCGTGCACGGGACGATCAGACAGAGAGAGAGAGAGAGATTGCGGGGGCCCATGTCCAACCGCCTCTCTTTCCTCGCCCTCTCCTTTTTTTCATCCAAAAAATATATATCTCTACCTATTTTAAATCATTCATGTTTCCACGAAGGAAAAGGGAGGGAGGGGGGGAAATAAGATAGACGCAAAGAGCAGTATTTGAATCAATGAATCAACGAAAAAAAGAAAATAAAAAGTACATGATATCGCGGAATTGAAGGAAAAAAATAAGAAACAGTCGACTTCTCTATTCTTTGTCCGAGAAATCGTCGTATCTTAATTCGCGGTGAGGATGAGTATCAAATTACACGGGTAGAAGTATATACGGCAGAGAGAGGGGACAAGTGAGAAAGAGAAAAAAAGGAAAGAAAAGCGCGGAGATATAGACGCGGAGGGAAGGAGCAGAATCTTATTCGAATCGTGTGTTTATTTTGATATCGAAAAAAGCAATCTCTTTTCGCTTTATAGCGAAATAAACGTTTTTACAGCATGTATTGTGCACAAAAGAGCGCGCACACGCGAACATCTCTTGGAATAAATCTCAGCGGAGGAATTTGCAGTCGGAACGAGTTGAGCACTCGCCCCATATTTTTTTTGCTTCATTCGGCGACTTTTTGTTTCTTCTCTGCATCATCGATATATATGCAATGTGCAATTGAGGCGAGGAAATACGCATCGCGCGAGCGGAGGCCCTAATTCGTTTTGTCGATCGAATTTACGTCGGCTGAAAATATAAGGCAAAGAATATATATACACCTATATCTATATGTGTTTCGTAAGAGAAAAAGCGGGACTGTAATCGATCGAAGTGTACAAACATTTTATTTTGCCGGGACGACAAAAACACGTCGATCGGGCACACCTTTTTTTCTCTTTTCTTTTTCGTCGTTGATTTGATTCGGTATAGGGAGTTGATTTGACGATCGGGTGAAAGGAAAGGATAGGATGTCGAAGAAAGGAGAGAGAAATGGCGAAGAGAGTGCATGTCTGTCGAAGAAGCAGGGAGTCACATATAGGACCGGTCCCATCCTCGCTCGCTCTCTCGAAACGATTGCAAGAAGTTTCCAATAGAAATAGCGATCCCGGACAGCTGTACGGCATCCTCGCCGTCCTCTCTCGCTCGATCGCCGCGGGAACTCGACTCTCCGTCCATTTATGCGAACAAAAATAGCGTATAAGTGCAATCGTGTATACAAGTGGACGCGCGGAGAACGCGCCGGCAGGGAAAGCCTGACGATTGTCCCGCGATGACAGTGACATGTCAATGCGCTTGCCGATTCTTCAGTCGTTATTTCTACCGTCTCCTTTTATTCCTCTCTACTCCCTTTCTTCTTTCTTTTTATATACCTTATTTTCTTCTTTTATATTCCGGTCAGATATGCAAGCGGCGAAAAAGAACTTGGCATTTTTATGCCTAAATTTGTATGTATTTTTAGTCACCAGCACACACACTGCTCTTCATCGTTTCTCTTTTAAGGGAAAAAAAACGGGGTCGACTTACTCCCGAATCATTTATCATACTGGAATTATCTTGTTGCGAAATTGAGATCAAATCAATCGTCGTGTCAATCGGCGATAACGAAAAAAACTATGGAATGTCAATTTATTGAGACTAACAATGCGGAATATACCGAACATTAAGAAAAATTGTATTTTTTTTGTATATGATTTGCGTTAGAAGAAATAAATAAAGAAGGTGCTGAGCGTTCCTCGATCCGCGAAAACCCATTAGCCTCGAAAAAAGTATATACTCTCGTGACTCTTTTTATCCTGCGAAGAAGAACAAGGACGGAGGTTTGTAAATTTAGGGATGTCGAGAAGTTGGGGAAAATCCAGAGCCAACTGCGGTCTGAATGCCTGTTTAACAGATTTAAAAAATCGCCAATAATTCCCGGGGTGAACGGGGATGAGTTCTCCGAGGGTCGGATTTTTTGTCCGAGGGGAATGCTCGAGATATGATACTGAGAGAGAGAGAGAGAGAGAAGAAAAAAGCAGGCTGTTTGCTTTGAGAGAGGGCAAAAGAGCCATGTAACTACCGAATGGTACATAAGCCAAAAGAAAAAGATGGAGGAAGGAAAAGAATAAGTAGAGGGGGTTGTTACGGTTGATACAGAGCTACGTTGAGATCCGAGGATACAAGACCAGGCGCAATGTCAGCGAGAATGTCATTTTTCATTTTAATGGTGGCCACGACGCCGAGCCGCGCTTATACTTTCGACTCCTCGTTCACCCTCGTTTATTTGTTTCTTTCCAACCCTTCCATCATCGTCTCTCCTCGCCACTCGCGTTATTTCTTTCTTATTCCCTCTCTCATCGCATCTTTGTACTTCTCGAAAAGTTAGCGCTCCCGTAGAAGCATCAGCATTATTTTTATATCATCCGTAAAGAAAGAAAGAAAGAAAGAAAGGCGAAAGAGCCAATACATTTATCCTGTTTGACTCGCAATTTCGCATGCTCGAATTTACGGGATCTCGGGCCGCCGAGCAGCAGTTTATTCGTCACCAAGGTGCAATTCCATCGTCTGGATGCTCCTCTCTCGATTATTCCGCAGGCTCTCTTGCTCGCTGCTCTTGTCCTCTCAAATGGCCGACAATCTCTTACGAATCACCTTTTATCTCAGTAATAGCCTCCGGCTAACCTTGTAAAAAGACGAGCTGCCGCATCGTCGACATTCGAAAATTCAGAAAGCACGGAATTCACGCATCGTCTGCCAGCCGGAGGTCCTGAACATTTGGGTGAACAACGCGTTTAAGAGATTAAATATCTGTCAGCAAGCGAATACGAATGTAATTCGCATTTTATTATAATGCCTTATTGACAATTATAATTATGCATAAAGTTTTTCTGCAATTAATATCACGCTGCGATTTCAACATCTGTATATTTGCCTTTAATTATTATTAAAGCTTCCGAATCGCCGTGAAATTTTTACACAACCCCTTTGCTCAATATTATGTAAAATAAAAAAAAAATTTCCATCATTTTCAATTGTGATCACAACATATCCTTAATAAATCCAACGACATTTGAAAGATAAAAAATTAGTTTTAGGGGGATAAGCACTGTTAAATTTTCGATTAAGTATTGTTGAAATATTTTCGACAGAATGTCGAAAAATTTCAAATCATTTCAATCTTATACATAACATACACGTCAATCTCTCGCTTCGGATCGAAAAAACTTCATTCGCTTTCTCTATTACTTTGCATCGAGACACTGCGCCGTGTCTCCTGATCTCAACTAACTTCGTTGTCCCTATTATGCAATATATTGTAATATACAATACCGCCCTTAAATCTATCATCTATACTATTTAACAGAGTCACGGTTATACGTCGTATATTAAAAATATATTTAAAAAAATATATAAATCCGACAAAAGCGTAACGCATAAATGAAAAATAAATAATTGAGAAAGGGAGGGGTGAGAGAGTATATATGCGGTACAGAGTAACGTGATTTAACATCATCCTCGTTGAAGGATCACGGGTGGATCATGGAGGGCTAATGACCTCTCCGCGGAGCCACAGACGAGCTGCTGAAGCATTGAGCCTCGTACGAGAGGCACTGTAAGATGGAGTGAGAAATTTCGAGATGAAGATAGATATAGATAGATATATAGATATAGAAACAGAGAGAAGGATAAGTGTCACGTGGAAGCTGTCAACGCGCTTGGCACGTAACGAGTTATTTCTACTGCAAGGCAATAGCAGAAGTCGGCGCCTCGACTTTGCCATTCCACTAATCCGCCAAAATTTTTTATCGATCCTTCCTGTTTTCGTATAGAATCGTGCATACTATTTTTCCTAAAGTATAAGAGAACAAGAGTGAAATGAGAAAAAAAAACTTGAAACTAGCATTGAATTTGCTTGACCGAGTGACAAATTTATATACAGGCTTATTATGTTAAAAAAGAAAAAAAAATATATATATGAGGAGTGTGCGAGCCGAATAAAAATCCGAAGGATTATTGTCTCGAATGCAACGAGGTTGACACAGGGTTCGGTTAGATCGAGTCTTCGCTCGTGCATGGACACATGGGATAGCTCGTTTCACGGTGGAAAAAAGAATAAAAAAAGAACTGGAGAAAAAAAACGGCGTCTCTCTTCTTTTCTCTCTCGCTCGTTTAGGAGGGTCCCGGCGACCGTGTGTGCACTGTGCTGCTCCTGGGTACACGGATTTATGTATATACGAATGTTCGCGGGGTGCGAGGACAAAAGCTGGTGTATCGAAGAGTTTGATTTATCATCGGTTATATATAGATGATCATATACAAGCTTTCGCTTCTCGATGTTGGCGACTATTTGTATCGGAATATGGAGGAAATATGACATAATAGGTGGACGCAGTGGATACGGTATTGGGTCCATTGTAAGCTTGTAATAGGTGACAGCAGCCATCGAAGAGAGACGGGGAGAGACGAGGGGTTGAAATGTTAAGTCCTGCAGGCAAAAGAGAGATGGAACAAATATGCGACGAAGACACACAGCATATGAGCAGGGGGAATTTCGATTTGCCATTAATGTTGTTAACGCCTCGACCCATCTCTTTTCCTCTGCTCCCCCTGCTTTTCTCTCTTTCTCTCTCTCTCTCTCTCTCTCTCTTTGCGGCTTTAACTCTAAACACTGTAAACTGCCCGACATCGTTACACGCGTTATCGTAATTGTCCCGAATCAACCGCAACATTTCTCCGACGGCATTTTGTTTCCACCACTGTGTAACTAAAATTCGACACATCCAAATAATTCCCCTATCCACTTTTCCTACGAATTTTTTCACCTTTTTCTCGTAATTGTTTGTTTACATTTTAAAAAAAATCCGATCGTTTCTTCTCGAAATGATACACGTCATGCGATATTTCTGATTTATAAGCGACTTTGGAATTAAAAAATCTGCCGTTCCAATTCTATTTTTGCAAGGGTCGATAAATTTTATATGTAAATAAAGGTCTGAAATCTTTTTCGAGGCGTCACACTCGCGCGTATAACGAAGCGCACCATAATGAGAATCTAGCTTATGTAAACTGCGAACCCCAGAGCTGCTGGCAACTCTTCTTTTTCCTCCTCTAATTGTCAGGTATTGTATATTTTTTGGATCGTGATTTAACATGATGAACGACTACATGGATTTGCCCGCGTAACACGTGAAATCTCGACTCTTTATATACCGACTCTGATATGTCTTCTATATAAATATACGTACCCTGCTGCTGTCCACCCCAACGACATGGCACATTTCACGTGGATCGATCCTCGCAAAATTTTCCTGACGCACTTCTATCCCCACCATAAATTTTTTCTTTCACCTGACTTTCAATTATTTATTACATTTTATTCCATAGGCGTTTCAAAATAAGTATATATAGTATGTATTTCTTCGAAATATGATTCCAAGTATACCTCAGGTTAATAAGAATTGATAAAAGAAAATATAAATTCGTGTTATTACTTTGATGGACGTTGTGGAGAAAAAAAAAAGATTTTTCAAATGTCTGGAGCATTTAAATTAGGGAGAGGATAAGAAAATATAAGTACAAGTGATGAATGAAAGGGGATTAGATAATGAGAAAAAAGATACGATTTTTAGTGAAAAGACCTGTGGATGGTGTGTCTGCTGGAGTATGAGGAGTGACAGGCTGCGACGTTTATTTAGCCGGTTTGAAAACTCGGCACGCGTTATAGGAGGTAAAGCTCGTGGCATTCTCTCTTTCGCGCGCTACCTCTCACCCCAAAGGCCTCAGCCCATTTCCGCCCCACGATCGTATCGATGATATGCTGTACACATATCGGGACAGGAATGAAAATATTGGCGCACTTTCGACGGCTCGGGGTATTGACGTCAAAATGTCAAAATTCTCGTTATTGGATCACGAAGAGGAAAAGAGATTTGATCGGCCTCCAACTCCCGTATATTTATATTCAACCGAATACGTATATATTTTTATATGCAACAGGAAGTGCTCATATTCGGACGAGCCTGCACCCGGAATTTCCGCCTCCTCTCTGCTCCGACGTTTAAGGGAGTTCGAATCTCACAAAACCGACAAATTTCGATCAAAATTAAAACACGACCCTTTATACCCTCTCAACGAGTGCTTTTAACCCCCTTTTTTTGCGATGAAATAATAAAAGTAAAAAATTAAAAACAAAGGACGATATTTTTCTGCATCTACATACACATGCGTGAAATGATTGAAAAATGCGTTAAAAATTTAAAGAAACTCTGAATAAGACTCGGGATGAAAGATTGAGAAATTCAAACATAATGGTGCGTTATTTGGATGCGGGTGGAAATGGGAATGACGTGCGGAATGGAAGTTGAGGATGCGGGAATGGGGTCATGGACAAGGTGAGCTGGCTAGTCGTCGAGAAGGTGAGTAGAGCGGGAGGAGAAGAGGATTTCTGAGAGAGAGAGAGAGAGAGAGAGAGAGAGAGGAGGGACATCAGTCAAGGGATTAAAGGGGGATTAGCCCCTCGAGGGGGACTTGTTAATTGCTTGGTACAGGCCAACATAGCCGAGAGATGGTTAATTTGCGAGAGAGGGAGAGAGAGAGAGAGCGAGTCGTACTCTCAAGATCACCGACGAGGGGATGAACCGGCACACGCGATTTATCCCTCTCGAAGCCCAACCCCCCTTACCCCGTCTGCTTTTTTTTTTACTTCACTTGACCGTCAGCCATTTCCGAACGAGATGATATTTCTTCTCCGGAGCAAAAATCCGATGTTCGAAAAACGTTTTGGAAAGACGGAGTAACCGGAGAATGTGGGAAGTGAACGGAGACAAGTGTACATCAGGATCGAGGAAGGAGGACACAAATCACGCCAGAGTTACGGACTTAAGCGGCTAGGCTTACCAACATCGTTTCTCGAGTATATACGCCCACAGCCGAGCTTTGGACACTGCGCGTGAGCTTTCCGAGAGATGACTCTATACGTGTCAAACGTACACGGGATATTCCCAAGATGAAATGAGACCGATGCGTCTCTCTCTCTCTCTCTCTCTGGCTTTCTCTCTCGATATTCGCTGAAACGAATCAGAATCCTTGCACCGTAATCGCGCATTATGTAATATACATCGATTTGATGATCATTCAACCCGCGTCACTGGATGACAGAAAAATTATCACATTTCGCCTTCCCTCCCACCCATTCACACACATACCGATCGTTCTTTTTCCGTTCCCTCTCGTCGAACGAAATTTTCTCCCTCTTTCTTTCTATACATGACGGATTTATAAAGGCTGGAATATTTAACAAATTTTACAAATTTCTGACGCAAATAGTTCTCTAAAAATTGTTTTAAATTAATGTAAAATTTGTGAAGGATTCCGAGAATTTGGGTCATCACTCTTTGGGATATATTTTTAAATTCTCACATTTTTCGAAAATTTTGCAAGAGAAATGAGAATTTTGAAAAACACTGTGTATACGGTTCGTGTCCAGGAGGGCAGATTTTTTAAACTTGCAAATACAGGACAGTGGAAAGTTATATTCTTCGTCAGTTATTTACGTCTCGTATCATCGTTCCGAGTGAAGGAACATAAACTTCAAAAACGAAATTTACAATGGTTGACTAAAGCCGCGAAGAGCTCACACCTGGCCGTTCTTCGCGAACGTCTGCATTAATTCCCGGCGAGATTCTACTGACGGGACAATATAACAACGATATTAAGGTATTTTTTCTCAACTTGCATGCTTACACTCGACAAACAAATAAAAAATGTTCATGCGCGCATTAAGAAAAAAGAATAATATACATTCAGCAATAAAAATAATATGCAAGAAAAATCTGTTCAGATTTTACTCTCGATAATTTAGTTTGTAAATAAAGTTCTCCCGAGAAAAATTCTTCTTCATCGGTTCATATTCACGAGAACGTTTCTTTTTTTTCGTACCGAGCGCACTTTCGATTTTATTCGATTCTTCAAGTTTTATACGCGCTCGCTCGAGAGCCGAAGAGTTTTTTAGTGTCCCACTCGAGGAAACTCGAGAATATATATACTTTCAAGGTGGAGAATGATAGAGAGAAAGATACGAGTGGATAAGAAGAAAAAGAGAGCGAGATAGCTGGGGGAGAAGATTGCTTGATTCCGTATATCGGCTGTTTTGCCAACGCTTACGCGAATACTCTCGATTGGTAGCATAAATTATAAAGTGGACGTTTTCAACGGTGGCTGCCAGGCTGCTTGACTTTACAGCAGGAACTATAAAAGAGGGGTAAGATCACTTCGAAGTCTGGAGATCGAAAGTGAGAAACGAGAGAGAGAGAGAGAGAAAGAGAGCAGAAAGAAAAAAGATAGAGAAAAGTATGGCAAATTCCAATGAAAGAATCTCGGGAGAGATCGTCGACTGATCTGGAAATTTATAACTCCAAGTTCTCGTTCGGCTAAAACGATTAGCTGATTGCAACAAGTGTGTTATATACGAATATAAATTTGAGGCAAAAAATTCAGGTATAACATCGAGCGAGTTTATAGTTGCAATAAATGGAGTCGAATAAATATAAAGGAGATGGAGAGCGAGAAAAGAGAAAAAGAAATCATTTTCGGATCGGCCTGACGAGAAATCTCTCTCGGTTTTTTTCACTCGTTCCTGTATCCAGCGACTGCTTTCAGCGGGGGGAAAAATAAAGTCGAGCATTGAAAAATAAGCCAGAAGTGCGATCGAGTGGATGACACAAGTTGTAGTCAGGGAAACGTGCCACTTTCCACGAGAGACTTGATAATGAAATTGAGTTGCTCAAAGCTTTGATAAAACCTTGGATACAGCAGAGCCAAAGTGTGACATACGGGGTTACCAAGCGCGATTCACTATCTCTCTTTTCGTCCAGCTGCTCTAAGGGATACACACGTTATTACGTTGAATTTTCGTGTTTTTATAGATAAGCTGTCACAATGAATTTCGAGATAATCGAGATCAATGTATTATACTAAGTCCATCACGCGTCAAGGCGAGCGAAATTTAGCATGAAATCTATATATTTATTGAATTTTTTGAAAAATGCCTGAAAATGCTGAAATGGCGATTGCTTTACGTATCAAATAGTGCTGAATTATTTGACACATTTTATGGATTCATAATGTAATAATATGTCGTATATATACTTATTTAAAATGATAGCAATTTCGATAAAAACGGATTCATTTATACCTTCTGCATTGTGGTATTGTCAAAACTAGATTGATAAAAAAAAATCGTTGTCGTGAATGCTACCGATTTTTGCTAAAATGGGGATGGTGATTAATTATTTCTTGAGACCCTGAAAATATTTATGTCTAAAAGGATATCCTACTTGTACATTGTACATAAACTCAATACTCGGTTAATTCGAACATTTGGTTAACTGTGTAGCTTTTGTGCCGAATTAAGCAAATATTTTTATCATATTATGTCAACATACATTATTGTCCACCTGATATGTATATTATAGAAATAAAAAAGAAGGGACGATCATAATTATAGGGAATCGCGCATATAAAATAAAAGTGAACAACACGTTGTTCATTGAGTTATAACGTAATCTCTTCACAATTTTCCTCCCTTTATTATCTTTGTCCTTTTCTCCAATTTTGTGACAAACAAAGCCACCAAGTTTACTAATATTCCACGTGATTCTCTTACAGATATTTTATCACATGATCTCTGGTCAACCCTCTTGTTCATATATTGTGCTCGTAAGCAAAAAATAAGAAGAAAGCGAGGGGGAGGCAACGGGACAAGCCCTCTGATAATGCTACACGTTTTTCTTTCCCTTCGGAACTAAAGTTATTGTCATTTCAAGTCACTGGACGTTTCGAACTTTTCCGAGGAGAAAAAGTTGCCAGAAAAAGCTGGATCGCTTATACGTCACACACGTCAATTGAGTTCCGATAGAAATTTCAAATTTTCCAAAGATCGTTACAAACTTTTGCGCAATTTTTTGTCCACAAGCTCTATTTCCGTATATGGATTCAATTTTTTAAATTATTCCACCCGCAGTTCGAAAATGAAAAGTGAATATGATGGCTGCAACAAATCATTTAAGGAATCGCCTTATTGTTAAAATTATTTAAAAAAAGCAAAAAACAGAAAAAAAAATATGAATACGTTACAAGTTGATTGAAGAATATGCGAAAAAACACAAGTGCCAATATGGCTCTGAGTCTGTAATATTTGTATTTCCGACATATCGATAATGTCCGAGAGTACTTTAGCTCGATGAAGGCTAGAAATAAAAAGCGAAGAAAAAGTAAACGAGAGATCGTTTACACGAGGAGGAGGGGGCTAAAAAAAGGCGAGGGATGACGCGCATTGTATGAATTTTCATGACGGGGAGAGAGATCGTTTGTAATAATATATCGATTATGAGAGCGATTGAAGAGAAAGTATAGAAAATGTGGGCGGATGGTGCGAGAGAGTGTCGAACATAGTGGCGGCATATGGTTGACGTCCGGAGTTGGTGGTGGCTCAGCCCCGCGGTATGCTGGCCGATCGCATTGCTGAGAGTTAGAACGCCGCTCGGACTCGAGTCGGAGCTCACACCCAAAAACCAATACAGATCCGGCACTGATAAGCTCCCGTCTCTCTGCAGAGTTTGCTGATAACCCGCCGGCGGGGCTGACGCGAAACGCGAGGAGAACCCGGCTAAACAGATCCTCCGCTCGGCGGCGCAATAAAAAGTGATGATGGGGAGCGACGGCGGCGTCGGGAACGGCCGGACGAATGCCCACTCCGTGCGTGCACGCGACGACCACACTGCGGTCGGCTAGATCGATTCATCAAAATCGGGGGCATATAAACATTCATCCGGTAGATATGTGCAACCCCCGCCGTGGCTCGCTTCGAAACCCCCACCGCTTCGCTAAAGGGCTAACCGAGAATGCTCCTGACGTATATACTCGTTCGCCAAATTAATCATCGCTTTGCACAATTATGTTTTGTCACTGTTTTCATCGCGACTCTCTTCATGAGGTTAAACGCACTCCCCGCCGTCTCGCTTATTCCAATTATAATCTGTGTACACCTATACTCACGCATAAATATTCTGCTGCACAATCCGATTTATTTTTCATATGAAAACTTACATTTTTAGATTCTATATTCCCGATCACGATACGCATGTTTCTTATTTAAAGTTTAAAAATACATTACTTACACAGAAAGAAAAATCACCATGCTGTCTCTATAAAGCGTGTGCAAACGACGAGTATAGGAAATTTTACCGTGCTGCACGATAAAAATTCTAACGCTTTAGACCAATTTTTCCAAGATTTTTCAGAAAATTTCCTGTACATGTTGTTTGTACAAGCTTTATAGAGACAGCATGGTAATTTTTCTCGGACTTTTTCTCTCCGTGTAGCTCTTATTCAGGTTTTGTACACATAATCTTGAAAAATTCGCGTATCAAATTAGACCTCTCGAACATGCATGATTAAAAAACTATCGTTGATGAGGAATAACTACAAAATTTATATAATTTGACCACACACTTTCTGAAAATTGTGACTTTTTTTTTTAATACGGGGCTCTTAATAGTACATATTGCGTACCAAGAAGCCAAAGTGGGCTTTTTATAATGCCGAGCGCGATGTATCAGTTGTAATCAAGCGCGCGAGGCGAAGACGAATACAGAAAAAATCGCGCGAAGCACCTGCCTCCGAGGTGCACACGGTACTTTAAATAACGAAACCATGTTTCCATGTGTAACACGGATCCGACGTAACCAACGAGCGAGAGGTCCGGGAGGGCAGTAGCCCTCCGGTAGGGTGAAGGGACGAAGCTTCCCATGGGGGAAAGGGAGGGGGGCGAAGCCCTATCACAGAAAACAAACGTATAGTTTTTAAATGTAATTTTATAACAGATAATTGAAATTACTATCAGATATTCATTCAATTCTTTTCGTACAAAAGTGAGGTTACGTCCCCGTCTCGATTCTCTTCATCACACAAATTCTATACGTGCATAGTATTTCGACCAAACAACTGATGGCAGCAATTATACAACGGTGTACAAAAATTAATGGGCCGACGTGAGAAAAACGCATGCGCGAAGTACGTAAAACTCCTAGGAGTTAAAAGTACTGCTCCTTGTACCGCCTCACCACTAATCAACCACAATATAGTTGATGCTAAAACGCCTACTTCAGTTATCGTAGACAGGCTCGAACAAACGAGGAAAACATGGTTGCGTTTGTAATATAAAAACTTTTTTTTCCTAAAATGAAAAGTACGTCTATAATATAATGAAATAATGATTCGTCACATTTGTGTTCTTAATTTTTTGGATTTTTCAAAATTACGAATTTTTCGATTTTATATTCAAATTTTATAAAAATCTATACTAAATAAATCGATGAAGGATCGATGAAATTGATGCTTGTTAACATTCCAGAAAAAAATTTATGTTATTTACTAAAAAAGATTATTCGAAAATTCCTAATTGGCCTAAAAATAATTTTATCGAGACTTGCAACAATTTATATCTCTTTCTCGTTTTCAAATTTTTTATATTATTTTGACTTATTGATTAAACTATATGTATTTCAAGGAAGACATTGGATAAATTGTATAGCATTAATTGAAAAGAAACAATTATCATTTGTTAATAGTATAAAAATAGTTAGTAGTTTATAGTGGTTAGTAGTATAAATTAATAGTATAATAGTAGTTTGGTAAGAAAAACATTCATGTTACCAATTAATAGAAATAAGTATGATGTATACTATAATGTAATATATTCAATGCGTAATAATTGTCTAGTTTGCATCGCCCATTTTACCTTGAAAAAGTAAAAAAATATTTTACCTTAAGAAAAATTGTCAATGCTATCGATAAAAGTAAAAGATAAAATATAGCGGTTTGCCTCGCGAGGGTTCGCACATGGGTCTATATTGCGGTAAACCATCTGTGTTTATAGACGTTAGAGAGTGGTAAGAGTTTCGAGGTGAAATGGAGCAAGCTTTCTATCTAGCGAGTGTGTGTCAGAGAGAAAAAGAGAGAGAAAGAGAGAGAGAGACAGAGTTAGCAGGATTGTAGATCCGTTGAGGAAAGAGGATCGTGGAGAAAATGTTGTGATGGAAGTTGGAGGAAGAGGAGAGAGCAGTCCGAAGGACATCCCCCATAGATCTTCGACTGGGATAAAAACGTGAAACAAAAAGCCGATTACGTAACCGTGGGATGAAATACGAGCGAGAAAAGAGAAAGAGGACAAAGAGTGAGATTCGAGGGGAATCCTTCGGACGGGACAATAGGGTAATTTTCACGCGAGATTTGGGAGGCGATTTTGCGAGAGAAAAGGAGCAAGCTCTTCTCCCTCTTTCCCTTTTTTTTCGACGGGACGACGAATTTCTAGTTTTGCTCTCTCTCTCTCTCTCTCTCTCTCTCTCTCTCTCTCTTTTACTCACTCTCAGTCGACGCTTCACCGAGAGAGAGAGAGAGGAAGAGAGAGGATAAGTTTTCTCCTGTTATAACTCGGATCTCGAATTTTATCTTTCTCCACCTCGCCTCTTTTCTCCTTCATGAGATACGAGCGTCGGAGCATTTTCAATGTAGCCACCGCGTTTGTTATTCCTTCATGCCCACTTTGTTATTCGTAAACCGTTGCGCGATATTCCTCTCCTCCTTTCTCTCGCCAGTTTCCGCTTTTGAGACAAATGGCCCCGCGTCTCTCTCACTCTTTCCTCTCGACGAACGAAATATTCTCTCTCTCTCCCTCTCTCGTCTTTTCTCCTCTCTTCACACCCTCTTAACGCTCATATCCAAACGTATGCTCCATTTTTTTATCTCTCCCCCAACCCCTTCGACAGCGATACATTTTTTCCTCCTATCTCGTTTTATTTATTTTATTCGTTTATTCTTTTTATTATTTTGTCCCATCGCTGTTTATCTCGCTCTCTCGCGCGACCACTAAATCCTACATTTTTTTACATGTTGTACAAACACAGGCTTTGCGATCTGACGCCCTGGGCGCGTGGAAAAAAAAGCAGGAAAACGTATGCACACATGTGGTGCGAGATTATAACTAATTGATGCGAAAGACTAATGACGGTAAAAGTGATAAAAACTTGAAAACAAAAACAAATAAAGGAATAAAAACGAAAGAGGAAGGAAATAAAACGCATATATAGTATATATGTTTACCTTGACACCGAGTATCGTAAGGACGATGAATCAAAGGCGTGGACTTACCTACAACACAAAAGTAAATGATATGGAATTATTTATTTGTATGTTATTTTTACCGAACAATAAATATATATTATTACGCAAGCGACTTAACATGGTGTATCGATGATGATGATAATGACGATGACGACGATGACAACGGAGGAAGAGGATTTCAAGTCGATAGGGAAAGGGCCAGGGGGTGGTAGAGCTATTCGAACGAGAGCAGAAGGTTAGCGAGGGAGGAGGGAGAGAGCAAGAGAGAGAGAGAGAGAGAGAGAGAGAGAGAGAGAATGCGCGAGGATATAGCGGAGATTTAGCCGTGTAATTGGCTCAGCTGGTGTTGACGCGATCCTATCATCAATACCTCATCAGGCACCGTCGGGAAACCTGTATCCATGTCTAACAGTTCACCCTGCTCACCCCGCTCGCCTGCCTGCTTCTCTCACTCTCTATCTCATGCTCTTTCTCGGTTAAAATCTCTCTATACATATATATGTATAACCCCATAGAGCTCTCTACCGTACTCGGGGGGCTATATGCCATTCCTCTATCCATCGAGAGACCCCTTGGACTTTGAGAACATCCCGCCGCTCCTCACCCCCCCCCCACAAAACTTATTCTGAAAAGTCTGAATTGATATCGTTTTCCCAGATTTTCACCTGATAGCTCACACGCTGGATGAATACTGATTAATCGACGGACAACATTTGTCAGTTATCTTCACCGTCAACGTGTGACAAGTGCAACACATAAAAACTCTGTTGTGGATACTTAATTGAAACTTTGGAGATACTGAAATTTCTTTGAAGCAAAATATATGATGAGAGTAAACATAAATATTACTATTATTAGGACGAAACAGCAGTAAGGGTAAGAAATTTCATCTCAATGAGCAAATATGGAGAAATGTATTTCTCATTGGCATGTAAATTTATCGATTTTGCTTTTATTTTTATCACCTCATGAAGTCAAGACATGGTCGTGTCTTTAAGTCGCAATTTCATTATAAAAACTGATTAAAATTTAAGTGTATATCGGTGTGCTTGAATTATGGATTATATACAGGTATATATTAATTATTATGACTTTTTAAATATCGAGAATACTATAAAAGTTTCTTTTACCTCACGCAAGCTTTTGAAAAAAATCTGAAAAAATTCGATACAAATTATATACGTTCTATATAATATTGATGATTTTTCGGGAAAATTTTTTTAATTCAGAAAAAAAAATTGGCTCCATGTTGTACATGGTTTCGCGTGGAGGAAGACTGATAGCGAATAAGCAGCAGGTGATATAAGCGCACGACTTGTAGGGAATGAAGCGACAAGAAAACTTTTTTATTCCCTTTCGGAGATGAGAGAAAACGCGCTTTTATTTCGCCACTTGTCTCGCGGTCGAGAAAAAGAGGCGGATGAGGCGATGAGAGAAATAAGGGATGAGCTAGGGTTCCCCCGAATATATATAGTATATTCTTTTTTTTTTATTTTGCGAGACTCGCAAAGAGAGAGGTCGCCAAAGAGGCCAAGAGGAAATATAAGCGAATGTTCTCCTGTGGCTCGAACGGATGCTCTTTCTCACAGTTCTGGTGCTGGTCAAATAACGTCTCTACTATATTCACGATCTGTCTGTATACGCAACGGAGCGTTAAAATATATCGTACAATTTAGTAACCCTCTTTGACTCGGATGTATACGCGGCTGCCGAGTGCCACAACGAGACGATTCTCTCCGGTTAATCCCTGGACTTATGCCGCTGTTAAGTTGCTCAGATTTATACGGCTTAGCGAGAAGAGAGTACAGTCCGCGGAGCGAGAGACGAGAACAAGACGGTTCAGCGAGGGAGGAAAGAGAGAAAGCGTGAAAAGAGCTGCGACTCGAGACATCGCCGTGCACCTTATTCCATCATTTTTTAATTCATATATCCTTATAGTCTCGGCGCACGGGTCGATCCATGCAAAATCCAAGCAATATTGCCGCGCTATCGGAACGCGATCAACGAGATTAGCGACAAAACGAGACTTTTGTAGATGGCCCCGATCCTGAGTTCAACTCGATGCGGGCGCACGTACGTATATATGTACCCGCACGAGATAAAAAATATTTTATTCGAACGCGATTTATTTCCTAGATCACGACCTTGCCGATTAATAGACCCCTTATATGTCGGAACATAGGTGGGGATGATGAGCTCCTTTTTTACTATAATAATTTAGTAATAATAATTTAGCTTACGCCTTGTACCGAGACGCCTACTTTTGGTTCTCCTCGTCGTCTCATCATCGCTCGCGCATTTTATACATCGCTATTTTTCCAACTTGATCCTTCGATGACTCTTTTGCCAAATATTATGTATTTCCATTGGAATATATAGTAGAAACGGCGATCCGTTATATCCTCTTATATCGATGTATTATATCTCTTTTCTGTCCTTTATTGTTGTTGTTGTTTTTTTTTTCTCCAAGCGGTGGAAAACAAAACTCATTTTGGAGGCGAGTCTCGTTTGTAACGGGGATTTGAGAAGAAGCCGCGAGGGTGTTTCCGTCCATATTCCTTTTCGGCTGGACAACGGGCGCGGGAGCGGCGAAGAAAATCCTCATCGCTTTTTCCTTTTCTCGCGTCGTTCCACTTTTTCCTTTTTACCGGGTGTGCGCGTCTGCTATCGGCTATATAAGGAAAGCACCGGGAGCAGAGCCTCCGCGGCGGTGCTCAAGGGTGGAGCCGCGATAAACCAAAGTCTCATCATCCGCGGGGATTTACTCCGATAACGTTGACCATCAAGGGCTGCTCCCCCGTCGCATCTCACTCCCTCTCTTTCTCCTTGGCGGAGAAAAGCGCCGGACGCCCTGCTGCTTCATCGGCAAGGGCAGCTATATAGGAATTCGGGACGCGAAGAGAGCCCAGCCGGCATGCCAATCCGACTCTTTCTCCCGTGTTTGTGTCCAACGACATCCAAGAGAAACAAGGAAAAGACTAAGAGAGAGAGAGACGAAAATTGTTGGGGAACGTGATCCGCCACACGAGGATCACCACCGAGCGCCTTTTAATTTAGACAAATCGTCCAGATTACCATAACGGCATAAATTATACTGGACGAAAAGTCCGATCTCTCTCTCTCTCTCTCTCTACTCTAACTCTCTGCTTTTACCCGCGTTTTGTTTATATGCATATATAAATCGAAAAGTGACAAGGGTGACAATTGGCCGCTTCCCTGTGTGAGAAAACGACCGAGAGTTTTTCGCTCAGCGCGTGATCCTGTTCTTTTTTTTTCCACTCGTGTCTCAAACTTTATTAGATATAACGGGGTCACAGAACTCGACGATTTATATTATATTCTCGTTTTCTCGAATAGCGTCCGCTTTTTTAGAAGCGCAGCGCATAAGAGAGAAAGAAAGAGACGAGCATAGGGCGGCAAGCGGGAAGAGAAGAAATTCGCATAAAATCTGTTGCTTCTGCATCATGCAAAAAAGTACTTTGGCGAGGAGCGAAAAGGTGATCCAGAGACTCCTTCTTGGCATCGTCATCTCTTAAGCTTGACCGCTTATTCCTTTTTTTTTCCTCGCACGGGCCCTCTCCCTCTCGCTCTGCTCATTCGCTTTCTTTCATGCAAGGACCGTCCTGTGTCGTTTTCGCCTCTTTTTCTTCTCCCGGCAAACGCGAGCGGGGGTCGAAGAAACGCGAATGCGAACTACGTGGCCTTGCGTTTTACGATCTTTTGACGGACCACATCTCACGCCGCACCAACGACAAGCCCGTGAGACTCTCTCTCTCTCTCTTTCCCTCCCTCTCTCTGCCCTCTCTACTCTTTCTTTACTTTTTTTTTCTCGTCGCAACAAAGTTGCGAAAATTTGCATGCCCACGCCGGGAACGATGAGAAAGACTCGACAGAATTACCGATATACAGCCCCTTAAGCATATTTTCTTTCTCCCTCTTGCCAGGCATTATAACGGGTGACTCGAAAATCCGGGGATAAGGATTATCCTCCGAGCACATATACGTCGCGCGACTTACTCCTTATTGCGCCTTCTCCTCAGCCTTCGTCGACCGAAAAAAGTCAATGTTTTCTTATTACGCTCGCCGGCAAATATCCAATTTTTTATTCCCCTCCCCTCATTTTGTGCACAATAAATTTATATTATATATTACGCGTTTGGGAGAAAAAAAAAAATTATCGGAATAAATGTATAATGCACGGAGTATTTGGAAAAAAAAATCGGTTTTTTTAGAAAATTCGGGTTCACAGGTATAATATTTCGTGTGGGAAACTTTGTGAGAAATTCGATGGATTTTTATTGCGGAGAGATTTCGCGATCGAGATACGGTCGAAGGATAATGTATCGAACATTTTCGATTTGTCTTTTGCGCGCGTATAATCTCGTGTTCCTCGCTCTCCCTCTCTCGATATGTGGGCGCCGACGATCATCGATACTCTCACAAAAGACGATAAAGCGGAATTTAAAAATCAATCTTGGGTGCCTCGATGGGAATACGAGAATAAGAACTCGCGCGCTGTGTGTTATGTACCGAGCGCGAGAGTTAACGACATTCGTTCAAACTTGCCTCAAACGACTGGAAACACGGAGAAAACCTGTCTCGAGAGAGACAAAAAAACCAAACGAATTTTGCTGAGACACAGGATATTCAATTTTTTTTCCGTCTCTCTGCTTTCCCACTTCACATTCGTTTCACGCCGCGTAAGAAAAAAATAAATAAACAAAGATGCTCGCGAGCTAATCTTTTGTCGAGCGATACAACATTTACTTTTTTCTCATAAATAAAAGCCGCCGAGAATAATCGTTAAATACTCTCTTTCGCAGATGGACACACTCGACATAAATTTTCAAACGTTCTGACGCCAGTTAGAAAATCTTTTTACTGGTTTTATATTGTTAATAAACCATTATTTCGTCGCAAAATTCTCAACGAGTCTTCAAAAATCATTTGACTTTGCATATATACAAAAAAGTTTGAAGCAAGCACATTATTGTTGAGAAATCGGATTGACGGATTTCGCTCGCGAGCTTTATGGATATTGTTTGGGGGATGAGAGAATATCGTGAGGGTTCGAGTAAAGAAGAGAGAATACGGGAAAAAGCTCCTTCTCGTTTCATCCAGACTACTTTTTTTCTCAGTGTCTTCTTTATTTCTCTCTCTCTCTCTCTCGTTCTCTTCGTGCCACAATTCGAATGTTCGTTCGAGACGCGGGTGAGTCTCTGGCCCTGCTTTTGCAAAACACCCGGATATTCAAATGTCAGCTGGGATCAGCCGCTTGACACATTTTACCGTCTCAAAATATTATTTGCACCCAGGGCGAAGAATGCTTGAACCCCTCGTTTCGTCTGGACCACCGAACACTCTCTCCACCCCTCTGATGCTTCTATATCGCGCTCTCTCTCTCTCTCTATTTTATCCAATGTATTACACTCCCCCTTACAAATTCTATTTATCATAAACGAGTCACGAATTTTGGATGAAATCAAATATTTCCAAAAACAAATGTGCGTAACCTGCTTTTTCCGTGAAAAACAATAATTAAATAAACGAAAATAATGAGATACATAATTTATTCTGAAAGTATAGTTGGAGAGACGAAAAGCAGAGGAAGAGCCCTGGTGGCGCGATTGACACCTCGCGTTGGCCCTTATCGCGAGTGAATGGCTGAGAAACGATGAGAAACAGGAAGGCAGGGGTGGGATTTTATGCGGAGCCTCCAATGGTGAGGGGTGGCCCTGCTCGCTTATGCAGATATCTTGTTATTCGGACGAGAGCTTAACGATTCAATAACCGATCGGGATCACCGAATTGTCGATTCTTTCCAATTTCGTTTTGAGTTTTGTTTGCACAAAAAAAATACGAAAAATAAAGAAAGAAAATGGTATACTTTGCATGGAAAGTGTCTTCGAGCGGGGCATATTATTGTCGTCTCGGTAGCAAACAGCGAGACGAAAAGAAAAAAAGAATAGTGAAACGTCAGTCTCCCTGCTTGCAGCAGATTCGCTTCTTATTCTCTTCTTCGTATCTTTTTTCAGCATTCTCACCCATAAAGCCCCGATGTGCGCCTTCATCCAAACAATCTACATTTCTCTCCCTCCTCCTTTGTTAGACTCGCGAGATCTCTCGCGAATATTGTATTTCTTTTATATTTTTTTATTATTTCATCACCCGCGCGCAGCTTTTTCTCACTTTCGGGAATCTTTCTCGTCTGGTCTCGAATATTTGAAGTATAAACTTGTCTATATATATGAGCCTGGAATTGACAATAATATTGGCTACTATCCTGAATTAAGGCACAACATTTTTTTATTTGCATTTTCAGGACGAACGCGGGAAGAAGAGCTTTTATTCCTGCTTCGGTGCTACGAGCAAATTATTTTTTTTTTAAGACATCAGCCCACTATGAACATTTTTTTTCATTTTTTATTTCCGGAAAGATGCATTTGCTAAGAATGCTCTCACCAAATTTTGTAACGTAATTCGTAAAATTGATGGAGATAAATCATTTTATGTAAAACCGTTCCAAGCACACGACACCGCGTGCCGATGAGCGACAGAGAAACTACATTTACATTTTTCAACCTCGTTGATAACATATTTTGAAAACTATTCATCCGATTTTTATAAATCAAGTCTCAAAATGTTCGTTGATCCAATCTCTATGGCATCATACAGAGATTTTTTTATAAAGGGCTCCCTTCTATTTTTTTCATAAACGATGAAAATTTTTTGTAAAAATGGGAAAAAAAATTCACTGGTCCACCTTTTTTTTATATCGAAATTCGAAATTATTTTTTTGTATTTTACTGATGTCTTTTTGGAAGCGGCGTGTACACTGCAAACTATTCTTACGTATCTTTATATCAAAAATGTCGTCGATTAAAAGAAAAATATATCGTTTTGGGATCAAACGATTGGAAAAGTTCCCAGCTTCAAAATCCGCATAAAAAGCCTGCCTTTGCTGAGCATTTAATGAAAATATTTGTAATTGAAAATTCGATTTTTAACATTAAGTAGATGCGAAAATACAATTCCGTACCTTTATTTTCAAAAAGCATTTGTTTTGCACATAAGTGGCTCTTTATAAATACTATTTATTATATTTATAAAATACTTTTAAACTTGTAGGACAAATAATAGCTTGAGATTTATTCGAATTTTTGGAATTAATCATTAACGATAAATAACGATAAAACGTTACCTAAAGCTCATCTATATAGTAAAATACGTCAAGCATTGATAGGTTTCCTAATCTTAACCAAAAAACAATTTTAATAAAAGGTTCAACGTTACTAAATATATTTTTTAGGTCACCACGATAATTCTTAATTCCTAAAAACATGAGCCTTTGTTGTACTTCAGTAAAAAGCATATTCAAAACAAATTTGTAAAAATAAATATTAAACTTGACTTGGAAGACATCCTCAAGATTCGAAAAAAAAAAATTCTGTAGTGTCTTCTGTATGAATATATTGAATGTCAGTATCAATAAAAAAAAACCTTTCGTCGTTTGCTCAAAAAAAAAACAAATTATGAAAAATAGACCCTCGTATCGCGCGCTCACAGAGGGCTTGTGCCTTAATTTCAAAGTAAATGACGATTCGCGAGAAATGCGCGTGCACGCGCGCTTTGGAGATTGAAGATTCTGCGGAGATTTGAGAAAAAATAAAAAGAGTGTAGTCTTGAGGGCGGCATACACTATATGGGAGGGGAGCAGCGAATGAGGAAAATAAGAAGGTGCGCGGTGGTGAGGCGGGATGAGGCGTTGCTCGACGAGGCGTGAGAAGAGTTTTAAAGAAGTTGGGAGGTTGTCGGCGAGTGCTCCGGGCGATGCGTATACTCGAGTCTATGTGTCAGGTAAAGGTTATATCATCGGCTATATATGGAACGGGGATGAGGAGCGGGGGGAGAAAGAGTGAAAACTCTTCTTCGAACGGCTTCGAAATTTCTGTGGTTCACCCAGGCTAAATTAAATGATTATGGGTAAACGATATCAAAGGGGATGCTCCGGTGGTAAAGCTCCGGGTATTTCAATTCTTCGGCATGACGGATTCTCGAGATTGCGTATTTTTAAGCTTCGCTTCGGTTCTTACCTACCGACTTCCTTCTTACGTTCACGCTCTCCCAAACCTAAATTTATATCTCCTCCCTACTATCGCGTCCTCGAGTTCTTCCGAGAACGAACCCGCGGGCACTTCCCTCATCTTCCGTTTAACCGCGAGACCATTCCACAGAAGTATATTTCAAGAAAGAAAAAAATAAGCTCGACCCATCCTCATTTCGTGAAAACCATTTTTATAAATCATATTTTTTTCATGTAGCAGCCATTTTTTATCATATTCTAATCGTTAAAGAGTGCATGATTTCATAAAACTTCATTATTTCTTATTTCAAATAAATACGCGTGTAACTCTTAATCAAGCTGATTTTTTCGTCGTAGGAGATATTTTTATAGGAAAGAAAAACTCTATATACTATTTTCCAAGAAAGTCCAGTAGCTCGATTATTTTGGAAATACACATCGAAATTAAATTAAATATACAAAATATTCCATAAAGTGCGTAGTATTTTCATCCCTGTATATATAAAAAAAAATTAATCTCTCGGTAAAATTTTTAAACAAACATACAATGTATCAATTAATGGAAAATATTATAAATATTATATGCTATTGGAAAACATGCATTTGTTCGAGTATAAAACAGAATATAAAAAAAAATTATTTTTACCATTTAAATGTAACATATTTAAATTTTATTTTATTTAAAGGCAAGTTTAGATATGAATTTAAAATGGTATTAATTGCAAGATAAAACGTTGATGAAATTTGTTCGGGAATAAGAGAGAGTATTTATAGGCGTAATATCGAATTCTCTGCGGTTCCCTTTTTCGCGTTGGACCCTCGTGAAGGACAATTAGCGGAATAGCTCTGGCAAAGGCGATCAATCGGATAACAGAGTTACGTTAACTCGTTTTTGTAGCCATTCACGAAACCCGTAACCAAACCCGATCTTTTATTCTCGCTTTTACTCTCGTATACTCGGATTTTTTATTTCCTTTCATTCGCTGGCACGTGTCGTTCTTTTGTAGCAATAACGATAAGAGAGTAAAAAAAATGGCATGGAAAACAAAAATGCTTCTCTATAAAAATCTGCCGAGTAATTATGACCATATTTTTCTTGACAACACGTTTTTCACCTTTATTTTATTATTGTATCGTATTTTTTTCGAATGTGTTGCACGCTTTAAAAAAATGAACGCATATGCGATACGATCGATATTTCTGAGAGAGTCTACGCGGTATTCCGGTTCGCTAATCACCCGGAAGACTGCGGAGCTTTTTCCTCACTCTTGATACACGTCCCGGATCCCGCATATACTATACACTTGACGACCAAGCCACTTTTTGCATCGTCATTCATAACGTAACTTCAGCCCGGTTTTATTCTTCCATGAGTGATCGGTCGCAACAGCATTATTTTCACAGCCGTTGCACCCGTATTTTCTATTACAGAATATTCGACCTTCGTCTTTCGCTTCTTTCGCTCGATCAAACCCCAAATATTTTCGAGTAATATCTTACTCTACGTGCTAGTACATAACACTTTCGAATATTCACATTTAAAATTATTGCCCGACCAATCGCTTCCCTGGAAAAAATTTTTTACGTTGACAGTTGGGCCAATGCTTGGCCAATATATTGGTCAAGCATTGGTCCGATTGTCAACGTCAAAAATTTTTTCCAGGGTTATTTTTAAATGTATAATATGGATTTCATTTTATTAAAAACTCAACATTTTCTTGCCACACGGAAATAATTGTATACGAAAAATTACTATATGGTTTTGTAGTAACGAGATAACAGTGTGTGGACAGGTTCACTACACTTTACTATGGAACAGGGCTTATACTGATTTACACCTGTAAAAGTGAATTTTTACACAATGTTAACTTTAACTTTGGAGGCAATGTATCGAAATATTACAATAAAGACTTTTTTGGTAGAGCATCAAATTTTCTATAAAAATATGTTGGAACATGTACGTAAGTTACCTTTATTATTGAGCTACAAAATTCCGAAGAAAAAAAATGTTTCTAATGTTATTTGAATGGGAAATAAAAAATTGAAAATTGCCACCTCTAAAAAATTTTTTAAAGGCCTGAAATTTGATGTGGCATCTTGTTTCATTAAACGTGTGTCTGCGAAAAAAAATTACATATCGTAACTTGACAGATTTAATGTTGGATAGACCACTAAATAAAAGAAATTTGACCCTCAATATACAGAGATTTTGTTTGGATTAAAAAAAAATTCATTTGCCGAGAAAGGTGGCGCACGCAGATCGACGAAAAAATGAAAATCGATCGATAAGGAATAAATAAGTGGTAGTAAGAAGAATTGGGAGAGTTGGGAGATAATAAGGGACAGATGATGAGAAGTTTGAGAGAATCTTTTGGAGAAATTTTGAGAGGACATCACCCTTGGGCCGCCCTCGGAGAGTGATTTAAGCCGTTCTCCTTAACGCAGTAAGTTGGCGTTCACGGGGGCACAGATGCGACAAATCGAGGCAAGTTGTGGCGAAGGATCGTGCACCGAACACCACGGACTCGTACGCCAAACTACCATCACTCGATCTCTCCTCTCTCTCTCTCTCTCCCTCTCCCCACGTCGGGCGCACTTACTCACACGCGGAACCGATATCTGTGCAAACTTGCGACTTTATATCTGTGTCTAAGCTGCTCCGTCTAATCGAGCACGAACTTATTCAATTGCGCCTTCTCCTTATTCACATATATATATATGTATACGCACACATACATATAACGAGGCTTTGCCACAATAAATCGGCACCGCCTGGATGCTGATGCTTTATTTGTGTTGAAGCAGCGAGATTCTGCATCATCAGGCTCATCATCCCGATATGATTTATTAATCGCCGAGTTTTATGTCAATAATTGATTTTCAAGGATCGCAGTCGCGGCGAAGCATCAGGGAGAGCAGGAAACCGCCACAGGGATCCCGCCCGCCCACCGCTGTTCTAGCATCGTGGTCGAAACGCGCTTCCGTTTTATCTAAAAATAATCGCATCGCGATCAGTTTAATTATTTGCCTTGGTAAATAATCGCGATATTAAGAGATTAGGCCACTCTAGAATTTTCGAAAAATTGATTTTTTTCTTTTCAAATGGTCGCCTAGGACCTCAAAAATGATATGTACCAAAATATTATGGCACCGCGCAGATTATTGCAAAATTATTCGTGCTTTTCTACCACTCAAATATTTAAAAAAATCTCATATGTTTAAATTTTGTATTCAGTGCAAATTTACGAATTATCCATAAAAGAAGCAATGTTAAATCCCAACAGCTTCAATGATTGATGATAACTCTTAAACCATTCTGTAAAACGGTTTCAAATTTGGCACAACATTTTTTCATATACTTGTAAGAACAAAATAGGTATAAAAATTCTATAAAATTCTCATATATTTAAAAAAACTGTCGCTCATAGATCCTTAAAGCTCCACAAAAGGATAATATATATAAAGGATCAGTATAAATGGTGTGCGGATGCAAAAGTTGTTTCGAGAGAAAAAGCTAAAAAATAGCTCTCGCGACGGGCGAGTTAACGGCGGGTATGGTGCTACGACTGAAGGAGAGTGGACGCGCGGCGTGCGCGGGGTGAGCCGATGAGGGTGCTGCCGGGGATAAGGGGAATAACGTTTGACGATGAGTTGAGAGAGAAGTATATGCGTAGCTTTAGCTCAGAGCGCCATACGGACGAGCCATTTAAAGTTCTCATCCCCGGAAACCGCGCGCCTGTCCGCATTCTGACTTATACCCTGACATCGTTCAACCCTGAGAACGGCCACGGGCTCTTTCGCTCCCTCATCCTACTATACTACTACTCGTCGCTCTCTCTCTCTCTCTGCTCCGCCGAACCATTCGTGACTCCCCCGCGCTGATGCCGCTTTTGCTTTCTGCTCAACCCGATCCATACAGAAACCCCAGCCGGAGCGTGTAATCCCGCCGACGGGGACGCGAAAATACACTTTTTTCAATGTTTAACGCCCTCGACGAGAGCTGCTTCCAAACACACCGCGCGCGCCGCGTTATTTCTCATCATCGTCCCTATATATACTCGCATTCGGGCAGACCTAAATAGATTCATCCTTCAGCCACACTTTTACACCTGATGGCATACCCTGCCCTTTCTCGCGCTCATTTTTTCTCTCATCATCGTCCGCACCACCGCGTAACCCCCGCCACCTCTCGTATTTTACCGTCCATCCCTCATTTTTTTTCACGAATTTGGTCCAATTTTTGTTTTTTTTACCTTTCGACTTTTACGAATGTGCTTCCTTCCTGTTTGTATTTTTTTCTCAAATCCTCTGCTTTTTTCTCGACACGCGATCTCCCAAAAAGAGCAATCAAATTCGTCACTGGCTTTTTTCCCCGGCGAGTACGCAGACGAGACAGGAACAGAGACTGAGAGCAAACGTGAAAATCTGCCGTCTCTTCTCCGATTTCAAGGGTGTGCAAGAGAAGTGAGATATAAAAGAAAGAGTGCTCGTGCTGGGATCGACACTCGAAATTTTCGTGCTTCGCGCATAATTTTATTCATTTTTCTTGGCGATATATACCGGAGGGTGCGAAGACCGCCGACGAGAAAAAAGAGAGCGAGTCGGCGGTCCCTCTTCGTTTGCGTATGGTAATTCAAACTCGTACAGGCGACCGAGAGAGAGAGAGAGAAAGGAGAAAATATTCAGGAGGAAAATCATTTCTGGTCGCTTTTTCCCGACTCTCGGCGCTTTGACCGGAGCGTTAAAATTTTCGCGTGCCCGTATCTCTCTTTCTCCTCTCTGAATATTATTAGTAATTAACGGAAGGAACACGCTTCTTTGACCAAACTCGGTGGTGGATGACACTACTCGATTTCTCCTCACAATTTATGAAAACCGAGACAAATCATTTCGAGCGAGACCGCGTAGTTTCGTCACTGCGACGGAGTCCTCCTTTGAATTGGTAATGACTTCCCCCTTTTCTAGAATAATTTTGCACTTGAGAAAAAAAAGGATTCGAATGCATGACGCAGCAGCGAGGAAAAAAAAACCCTCTCGAACATCTACAAAAAATTCATTTCATCGATTTTTTTATTCTTCATCACTCCTCAACCGCGTAAAATATATATTTTTCAATACTTTTTCTTATCCTATATATTTAATACATGATCTCTTTTTTTTAATACGACTAGGCAATGCAATACGCGCTTCGCGCGTGCTAACTTTGGTTAAAGATTGACGTTTTAAGAATCTGTCAGGAATAACTATCGAAACAAAAATAAATTTTTGAGAGCCAATCAGAATCTCGGAAGGTCTATTTCATTCTAAGCGTGACAGTTCTACTTTATAAATAAGGAAAAGTTCATCTGTCAAATAATTAAGAAATTATATTTCCTTCCAATTTGCTCGTTCACATGTAAATCGTACAATATAACGAAACATTTACAATATACTAATTGTTATAAGATATCCATCGAATTCATGAACTCGAAAAGTGATATTAATATTATTGAGATTGGGACAATACAATTTCAAATCAAATAACACTCTGCGGAAATTTGTATAAAGTTACCATATTTTTTTCTTATTTTTCGAACTCTTGTTCGATCGTCCGTTATATTGTCTTTATAAAACGGATTGGTTTGGAATTAAATTACATTGAGTAAAGACCGAAGGCCGAACGAAACCAAACAACAACCAAATATGAGAATAAAGTCCAATTGACTACATAGCTGATAAACGATATTTAAACTCTGCACTTTTGAAGCAATTTATTGCTTCTATAGTCGTTACCTTTTCATTACAGATTTGAAAATTGAAGATATTTTTTCTAAATAATTTATTGTTACGAGCAGCAATGCGACCGCTTATTCCTTTTTGACATGTTTGATTTGATATTTTATGATTCTTCTAGGCGCATATTTCATATATAACCTCGCATAATACGCTCTATTCCTATGAAATGATTATGATCTTTTTTAAAATAGAATACTAGACAGCAAAATTTTCTGTAGATAACAAAAATGTTACTTATACGGGGCGCAATCCAAGAATTCATATTGAAAAATTGAAATTGAAAATAATAATCCAAAAGTCAATTTTTTTAATCATTCAATATTTATTCGATTGCGGTCTGAACGATTGGCATTTTCGTTGTCTAAGAAAAATTTCCTATCGAATCAGCTCTTAAAATGGTAAAAAAATTTTTTTTTTATTTCGCGAATTTTTTTTGAGCACACTGGGTCTCGTAGACCCATGAATAATTCAATTAGCGATGTCTTACCTTTAACTTGATGAAATTAGCTTTATTGAGGGTGATTCATAAACATGAAACGAATCTGCCTAATTTTCTGCTTTATATTTTCCGTGAGCCTTATTGCACTTTATTCACCAGCACGATACAAAACTCAATATTTTTTGAATTATTTTAAATCAAATTAAAAAACGGACCATCGAACCTATATGGGTGATTGAAAATATATAATACTAATAATTTATGATGACAAATCCAATTATTTGATGCAAAAACTGCTTATGAAAAACAGTTCGTTCGAATTTAATAGTATTGAAAAAGACTACATATAATGTTTACTATAATGGAAATTATACTGATGTGTAGAATCAAATAGCGGGATCGAGATTATTTGCATTAATTCATCCGCACCAACATTTAAAAAAATGTGTATTTCGAAACAATATTATAAATTTAAAACACTATAAACTATTCACTTTTCGTATTATTGAAGATTACTGGAACTGACACTCGATTGAACTTGTCGAATTGCTATGAAATGTTTTTCGGTAACGAACTACCTGGCGAGACCCGACACGTCTTACCCCGACACTTGACACTGGCCTACTGATTCCAAATTGAGTCGAAAATGTGAACAATTAAGGCCTTAATCGGTTTTTCACTCAACCTCGACCGATCACCATGGAAACCATAATTACCGAGGGATTAACGAAAATTTGAAAAAAAAATTTTCTCATTACGCTCGACGAATTTTCTCTCTTTTTTTTAATGTTTATTACGATCCCCGAACTATTCAGGTATATGTATCCAGGTATATTTGATATAAATAATAGAAAATTGTGTTGCAAGTTTTTTTCACATGAGCTGAGAAAATGTAACGTGTTCGAGGACCTCCAGCCTGATTTTTCGAAAATAGGAAAATCTCCACATTTCAAGTAGTGATATTTTTTCGTGTCCTCGACGATATCGACTTCATAATAGGTAATTCCTGATTAATTTTTACAAGACGAAATAAATGATTCCAACATCAAAGTCATTATATCGAAAGCAGCTCGTTGATTTTTTTTTCGAGTAGAGATTAGCCAAAAGTTAATGCGCTCCGCATAATACGGTCTATTCCGATTAATCGATTAGAGGCCCCATATGTCTTTTTTAATATATAGGATATAAAAACTGTATGAAACATATATCTACGGGCGGTTTCTCATTATATATATTTTTCAACTGATGGCGGGAAGCCTTGGTATTCTCTGTCATACATACATCAGTAAATATGATATTAAATTTGATAGGTCTGTATTGAAGGAAAGCGCTGCGCCGAGTTTGTATACCGTTCGTTTGTCCGGCTATGCATAAACGTGAATTTTCCAGCTGTACATATTTTGTATCAAACTCATCGTTTCAGATCACTCTTGCCATTCGTGTAATATGATAAATGCCTTTCAACGAAATTTCTCAATCATTAATGTACGCTGCACCGATGAATTACGACGACGAGGGTGCTCACTCCCATTCGTACAATATATATGAAACGATACCCTTGTCCATATTTCCCACCGAATTCATTGTATTTTCTCATCTTTCATCATGGGGATTTTTTATTTATAAACTTTTATTATATAAAAAGTTGGTAAAAATTATGCAAGAATGTCTCATTGACTGCTCAATTATCATCTTCGTGTGTGTATATGTGTGTTTACGGATATATGGATTTTTCGCATGATAACGCGTGGAATGAAGATTCGAAGGGAGAAACAGCGGTGAGAAAACATGCTATGTATGTATGTGCGAAGAGAGAATGTAAAAGGGTGAGCAATTGAACGAGGGATAAACTTCTCATCGTTCTCCCTCGTTTCTTTATATCCAACACCGGAAAGGAGAGATAAAGACGGCAGAGAGGGAGGAGAGCACACGAGTGTTTTACACACAAGTTCGGAGAGATGCGAATTTGTCGGCTCGGTTGCTTTACGAGATACATCCATTTCGACGGAGAACCGTCAAACCGTTTTCACCCCGACTCATCGTCCTCCCATCCTAAACATTTTCCCACATTCATGTATCCAAGCTTCTCTATACCTCAACATCCCTATAAATATACAAATATTCGGTACACGAAAAGCTTGTCAACGATTTCATCTTCAGCACCATTTCCTATTTTTTACTTTTCATCTCAAATTTTCACAAATTCTCATATAATATGCACTATATAATAATATAGAAATTTTTTTTATTTAGTTGTTTTTTGCATTGAAACGCAATAAAGTATTCAAATATTATTATACGAGCAAGCATATACATGCAGTTTTTTTTTTTTCATTTTTCGTGCACTGCCCAATTATACCTTGTGTTATTTTTTTTATCACATACATATGCATATGTATAGACATATATATTAATATATCTTTATAATAATTCTTTTGACAAATACTAATTTATATATAGTGAAGAATAAAATCAACTAATCCGACAAAACGAGCCAGAGGTTGCTCCGACGCGATGAGAATAACGTACACATTTGTCGGCGTATAAAATCGAAGGGGATGATATATTAAATAAGCAGGATGGGAATGACGAACAGGTGATGTTTAGCAGGAATCGACACATGCATCGACAGTGAACAGTGAAAAAGAGAAAGAGGGCGCGCGGAAGCAGGTGGAATATGTACCGAGGAAAAGAGAGAGGATCGAATTTTTGGTTTACAATGTGAATAGGTAGACAGATAGAGTGTGTAGTATACACATATATTTTCGTATGGTACATGTAACTCGAGTGGTGGTTACATAATGGCTGTCAGTCCTGGGAACGCGATTAACGAGAGCTATCGATTTTTCATCAGACGATATAATCGTTATCTATCTCTTTCTTTCTTTCTTTCTTTCTCTCTCACCGGATGATGATAACAGAACTCGTGTCAGCAATTGCGGACAAGAGTCACAAGGCCCTCTCCCTAATCATCAAATATCAGTACGCACGATAAGCTGTATACGTCCTCGGCTTTCATTCATATTTTCATCTCCTTTTCTCACTAATTGATTTATTAGCACCGGCCATTTGTTCCCTTTGATTAATTATCAAAAATATATTATTCACAAATCGAAACGATTATTTTCCACTAAAAAACACTCGTCGAATCGTTTAATACGACGAAACATTTAATCGAATTTGTTCTCGTTAGTTTATGCTAATGATCCAATGGAGTTTTTGCAAATTGTTGCAAATGCCGAGCTTTTTTAAATTTATTTTTATGTATCAGCCTCATCGAACGAATAAATCGGGGCAATGTTGCTCATAATTTAGTAATTATTCAGAAAATAGAAATATTATATGAAAGAAAAAGAGACAGCATGTTTTCCTCTCTGCTTTTTCATTCGATCATTGTTCTTCGAAGCACCTGAAAATATGAGTGAAATCATGAGGGAGAGTTATAAAAGTGGCGTATTCAAAACGGTGCGATATATGATGCGCCGAGGGTATGCCGAACCGTGCGTACTTTCAATTTTCTCTCCACCCCTTGACTCTTTTCTCTCTCTCCCTCTTTATTTTCTTCTTTTTTCATTTTCTTTCTGTGCGGGTATATACATGTCTCTCTCTCTCTCTCTCTCTCTCTTCGTGGAATGTGAGTTTTTAGTACTATTATTGTGCTCCACGGCCGATATTAAAATACCAGTGATTGATGTGTGTACCGTGCACCGTTACAATGACAGCGAGCCGAATCGCCTTCGAAGCGTCGATTTCACTCTCGCCCATACATCTGTCACTTTTCCAAAACATATTTTCAAAATTTCAAAACTATTTATTTGCTGATAATGATTCGGCATCTAGCCAGTATGAAATTTTGAATCGTTTGAACCGAACAAAAATCGGAAGTAGATCAAAACAAAAATACTTGTATTTTATTAATATAATCCGATCGATATACCTATTTCAACATCTGGACAATATTGTCGATATTCTTTTTATCGGGATTGTATAATTTTACTGACATTATTGATAAATTATCAGCAAAATGTTATTACGAATCTGTTCGCGTCATTTCTTATTCCGGTTGGATCAAGCACATCTTTGACGTTTCCGGAATTGAATTTTTGAAAATGATTCTTGCATATTGACGAGTTTCAGAAATTTTTTACGTTCGCTCGAGCTAATATTGGAATATTGGACGAAATTGAGAACGAATCGTACAGCCATTAATTATTGAGAGAACAATTTTTGGTATGTCAGACTGATGGAAATAAGAATCAGAACTTTCTGTCATAGAATATAGTGAATTTCGATAAAATTTCCAAAATTATACGAAACCGTCCTATATTTTCTCCAATAACGGAGAACTAAATATAGAATATACATATATATATAGTATATATCGTGAAAAAAAATTGTGTTCCTCTTTTATCTGCGCTCGCAGCGAGTGGCATCTTTTTCTTTGGTCGATGACAAATGATAAGGAGCCACGATATTGCCTCCACGCGTGTCGAAATATGTGCAGGCGAGTCGAAATGTTGGGGACGTAAGCGTGTATGTGTCGCGTGTATGTACGTATGTGTAAAATAGTTAACGTGCGTCGTACTCGAAGCTCACAAACCAGCCAATCGTGCAGAATTATCAGGTTGGAATGCAGCAATAAATCCCAGCCCCATGAACCTCCTCCCTCTTTCGAGCTCTTCCCCGTCCCTCTCTCACCAACTTCCATATTGCTCGCTTATGGCACGATTCACCCTTATATTGTTGCTTGGACAAAGAGTCGCGAGACCGCAACGAGCCCAACGTACATACTCGACCCTGCAATCGCGCTTCCACACCAACATTTGCCGCGAATCTGTTCCACCATACTTTATTCTCTCATCTCGTGTCTTTTACCCCTCCCAGCAGCCATCACTCGCCTCTTTTTCCAGTTTCACAATTTTTATCATTTTATTTACACAAGAGAACCTCATTATTCCTTACTCTTATTTTTTATACTAAAAATCATTAACATAAATAATCTATAATATTTTTATCGTTTTTCATTTTTTCATTTTCTCCCGTTTACCACCTTGAATGAATTCGATTGACAACTTTTACCGCATATATTTAAATTTCATAAATATTGAACAAGTTATTTTTAGGATCTTTCATTTTACTTTTATATCCTTTTTTGTACTTCAAGAAAACTATAAAATTATACTATATATCTTAAGTTATAATGAAAAACGTTTAAGATAGAAATTTTTAAACATTAGCACAAATCGTCAATATCATAATCCTTTTTATTTTGTGTGTATAAAATATAACGAAGCATTGCCATCCAGAAATTGATATGTAAATTGCTAAAAATTCTTTATAACGCCTTTCAATTTGCATCTGTATAATAGAATAATGTTTAGGTAGTTTAGCGAAAACTACCGTTTATTTGAGAAAATTTTAGAAAAATTATATCTTGCTAAAAAATAAAACGAGAATTGATTAAAAAGTGATCGAATAATTTAGAATTAAAATCCAATGGTTATTCTATCTAAACACGTGTTGAAAATAAAAATAAAAATATATTAAAGAAATGATACTTTAAACAAAAAGATATAATGTGGTATATAGTTTCTAAGAAAAAAAATTGTAGCAAGATTCATTATTGTTACCCGTATAGGCACAAACAAAAAATAGTCCGTGCATCTTCAAGAGACAAAATCAACACACAATATTTCCAAAAAAAAAAAATTCGTAAATACAACTTCTATTTTTTATAAATACTGTGAATCCGTGAAGTGGAGTAAATTTTTCTTTGTTGATACAAAGTTTTTCTTTGTTTTTCTTTGTAGTACGGCGTACACTTAAAGAACTACCTCAAGAGAGATTTTTTCAAATATTCATGGAAATTCTATATGTGAAGAAATGTGCGAGGTGATAATATTTTTCATTTTGTTTATACTCATACGCTGAATACGATTATCTTTTCTATGCACGGAGAGAATTTAATATTAATTTTTGTGGCGAATTTCACGGTAAAAATTATCGTGATATATTTCAATGCGGTGACAAGATGAGAAAAACATAATAATTTGTATGCGATAAGTTTTTTTAAACTCACGTT